>MU699542.1:3582-131653 GCA_026770625.1 Nicotiana glauca | reverse complement strand
CACTTTATCCTTTGTTATCCCTTTGAACCTTATTATATTTTATTTCGTATCCCTCTTTCGGAATCAACAACAAAACTCAAGAACCCGAGTGGGGAAATTAAGCGGAGAAACTGGACAAAAACAGTGAAAAAGAAAAGAAAAGAAAAGAAAAAGAAGAAAAAAGAAAAGAAAAGAAAAAAAAAGAGAAGAAAAAAAAGGAAAAGAAAAGAAAGAAAAGAAAGAAAAGAAAAAAAAAAGAAATGAAAAATAATGAAAAGAAAGTGGATGAAAGGAAATATCACAACAAATGTAGTCGCCTGAACTACGTTTTGACTTGATCCCGAAAGGGTACGTAGGCAGCCTCTCTTTGAGGTTCAGTCACACCAAAATAAGATCCAAAAACCCCCCAAGAAAGAAACTGGGACGGAAGTTGTGGTTGTCGTGGGAAATATGATTCCGAAAGTTGTAATTTTGAACCCACGTTGAATTATTTTGAGCCTTTATACCCTTCTTTCTAAAACCCATCCAAAAGTCACATTACGGTCCAAAGAAAGACCTTTTGATCAATTTTAAGAAATGCCAATACAAGCAGGTAAGGTGATTCATGTTGTGGACAACACTCAGGGGCCAGAAGGAAAATGATAAAAATGAGAGAGTCTTATTGGTGAAAACCCTCATGGGCACCATAAGGCGATGCGAGTTGAGAGAAATGAAAATGAGAGAGTCTTATTGGTGAAAACCATCACGGGCACCGTAAGGCGAAGTAAGTTTTGAGAGATATTAAAAATGAGAGAGTCTTATTGGTGAAATCCCTCACGGGCACCGTAAGGTGAAAGTGAGTTTTCAGATTGGGTAAATGAAGAAGTTTGTGGTTGAAAGATGTTTGAAACATGGCAAGACAAGCGAGGTTTGGATTTTGGTGAAAGTCGGGTTATGAAAAGATAGAACAACAAGTGTGGCAATTTACAGTTGGTGGGACAGACTAGGCTGGTTAATCCAAAATGCATGGCACGATCAAAGGAGTCAGCCTTTCCACTCAGATAAGTCCTATCCTTTTTCTCTTCATTACAACTCATTCGTTTTCAGAGTCTCTCTATCCTCAACCTTCGAGGTCATTGCATTTCATTCTCTTGAAATCTGTCTATAAGACGTTTCAGTGTCAGTTCTGTTCAAAATAAAGGAAGGATGTCAAAGCTAACTACCAGCTTCCCAGTTGTATGGAACAACAAGGTTGGGACATATCAAAAGATATAAAGCCTGAAGGACCGATGAAAATCCCACCAGTGGAATAATCACATAATGATGAGGGAAAAGCAAAGTTTTACAAGAAAGGGGACAGAAACACCAAAACAGTAATACGAGTTGAAACATTTGGGTCATCAAAATCAGTGGATTGAAAGTCGGCCGGGAAATCGAAGCAGTCAAAGTAAGTACAAGGAAGCAAGTCAGAGCAAAGCCGGAAGCAAGAGCATGGCCAACAAGAATGCCAGCAGCTAACCACCATTTTATATTAACAAATCTTTCCTTGATTAAAATAAGGGCAGAAAATTTTCTTTTGTAAGCAGGAGCCCACCTGGATAACAAGGGAATACTTTCCAAGATAGCAACCAGGAGCCCACCTGAAGAACAAGGAAATATTTTTAAACGCAGCAAGCAGGAGCCCACATGAAGAATAAGGGAATACATTTCAAGCGCAGTAGTCAGGCACCCACCTGGAGAATAAGTGAAGTATCATGCAAGTCTTATCTTTCAAATTTAATATTTGGTAACACAATGCGCCCAGTTATCAAACAGGGGCAGAAATTTTCTTTGTTTTGTATGTTTGTTGCAATCAGGAGCCCACCTGGAGAACAAGGGAATACTTTTCAAAATCAGCGATCAGGAGCCCACCTGGAGAACAAGGGAATATTTTTCAAATTCAACAAGCAGGAGCCCACCTGAAAAACAAGGGAGTACCTTTTCAAGCATCGCAAGCAGGAGCCCACCTGAAGAATAAGGGAATATCTTTCAAATTCAGCAAGCAGGAGCCCACCTGGAGAACAAGGGAATACTTTTCAAAGTTCAGCAATCAGCAATCAGGAGCCCACCTGGAGAACAAGGGAATCCATTTCAAGTTTCAGCAGTTAGGCACCCACCTGGAGAACAAGGGAAGTACAATCCAAATTGTCGCCTTTAATTTTAATATCCGATAACATGATGTGCCCAGTCAACAGACTAGGGCAAAAAAATTTCTTGGTTTGTCTATTTGTGTTGCAATCAGGAGCCCACCTGGTGAACAAGGGAATACTTTTCAAGCACCGCAATCAGGAGCCCACCTAGAGAATAAGGGAATACTTTTCAAGCATCGCAAGCAGGAACCCACCTGGAGAACAAGGGAATACATTTTCAAGCATCGCAATCAGGAGCCCATCTGGAGAACAAGGGAAGACCCATTCAAGCATCGCAAGCAGGAGCCTACCTGAAAAATGGACACATATTTCAAATTGTGGAAATCAAGCATCATTAAAGAGGAGTGGCAACACATCGCCAAGGCAACAACAAGAATTCCATTGGAAGAACAAGATACAAGTTCAAGGCAACACGAGAGCAAGTTTGAAGGCATAGATAGGATTTCTTGTAACTCATAGATCATAGCTTAGACTAGCTTCTTTTGTTTTACCATGGTGTAATAAGGAGGTCAGCAAGTAGTAACAGCAGCAACAGCAGTGAAATCACAACTCTTGGTAGTCCCAGCTACCAGACATTCCCGAACTACAATGACCTGATTCCTATTTAGCCCGGGATATGTAGGCAGCCTCTGAAGCAGGGTGCGGTCAAATCTTTCAAAATGCTTCACACGGAATATGCGAACGGGCAAAATCGCTCATTTCCGCTTGTCTTTGCATGAAAACTCTTCGTGTTTTCGGACAAAGAGGGGCAGCTGTGAGCACGTGATTTTTTCCCTAAGCAAATTATTCAAAAAGTTTCAAATAAAACGATTTTACAATTTTTGTGAATTATGTTGAATTTTTAGTATTAATTAGTATTAATTGGTTTTAGAACAAAATAGGAGGAAAATAGCAAAAAATAATATTTTTGACATTTTTAGTTTAAATTTGTATTAGGTTGCATTAAAACTAGGAAACACTATAATTGAAAATTAAAAAATATAATTGTTAGAGTCAATTTGCTTTTGGTTTTATTTTGGCATTTTATAAAATCGAAAGAAATAAATAAATACAAAAATACAAAAAAATATATATATAAAATGAAAATGAAATACAAAAGCAAGATAAATAAATACAACAAACAAATAAAAGAGAAAAGAAAACAAAACAATTAAAAAAAAAAAGTTGTTCACAAGCCCAATATCCCAGGACGGCCCAAACGTCCACACCAAACCCACTTTGCCCCAACCCGGCCTGCTTCCTCATTAAGAAAAATGACGCCGTTTGGCGTCGTTGGATCTGAACCATCCAACTTTTTAATCCAATGGCTTAGATTCGATATCATTAAATTAATAAAAATGTTTGAATATATTTCATAACCCTAAACGACATAAGCCTTCTTCCTCGTATACTCCCCCTTCACCACCGCCGACCTCGCCGAAATCCTACCACCGGCGAGCGGTACTTCTGTCAACTCACTTCAAAATAACACCGTAAATCCTCTCACCGTCCCCGTCGTGAATATCTTACCCTTTTCTTTCAAAACCTAGCCCAAATGCTCGAATCCTCGTCGGAAAGCTTTCCAGCCATGACGCCGGTCACTCCTTTCGACCCCAAATTAACACCCTTATACCCTCTCTTCTTCCTTTATCCAACCCCCATGGTATTCTACCTTGAATCTGTCCGGAGCATATTGAATATTGAATTGAAATTTTCCGGCCAAAGTCCAAAATAACCTAATCGAGCACAGATTAACACCATAAGACCTCCTGGTCTTCCCCTATCAGACCCCCATGGGCGCTTGGCTCAAATGTGACCGGAACAGTTCGAATATCTATTTCAAGTTTTCCAGCGTAAACCTTAGATAAGTTTTTCTTCAACTTTTTCCTTTCTTTTGTTTAATTTTTGTCTTTTTATGCATGTGTTTTTTCGTGTTTAGTCCAATTTCAACAATTAGGTTTAGTCATCGATTGTTTTCTTGTGTTGGTTGTTTTTTTTATCAATCTCTTGTTCTTTTCTTTGTTTCTAATTAGTCCCAATACCTCTTAACTATAGTATAGCCATAGTTTGATAATTCTGAATTTTAATGTAGCAATTAGGTTAATTTCAGTGGCGATGGTGCATAATTCTGATTTGGTTAATTCTAGGAGATTTTTAAATTTTCTTTACTTCAGCATCCTTAATTGATTTGGTTTTGATTTTCTAGTTTAATTGTCACTATTTTAATCTTGATCTGATTTTGTTAAATGTTTAAATGATAGCTTAAGTAATAGAACTTTCTGTTATTTGATTTGTTCATGATCTAAACTTGTTGGAATTAGGATTTCTAATTGTTTTTATTAGATTTCAATTTGTTAGTTTAATTTCTGTTTGTTTGGTTAGTTTAATTTTGTTTTTCCTGATTAGAGTTATAGGAATCCATTAATTGTTTTGATGTAGCTGATCCTTAATTAGGCTTAGGGGACTGCTGGGTTTGGGTAGTAATTCCTAGATGTTTTAAGGGTAGTTTGGGCATATAAAAAGGGTAGTTTAATCAAATTTGGTAATTTTTGAAATAAAGTAAGGGTAGTATAGGAATTATAATGGGTATAGGACCTTCTAGAACGGGCTTTAGTATAGGTTTCAATAAAATAGGTGTAGTAACTTGTAGTACAAGTCAGAAATGAGGGGTAAAAAATAGAAATAAATAGGGACTAATGTGTGAAAAGGAAAATCTGAAATTCCCTCCAAATTATGTCTATAAAAGGGCATGTCCCTTTACTTGTTTCACAAGTTTTGGACTCCAAATTTCCCTCCCAAAAATTCCCTTCAAATTCAGATCTTATTTTGAAATTTGAATCTTCCAGAAGTCCAAAAATAAGAGAAAATTAGTAAAAAAAATTGAAATTACTGTTCCATTGAAAATCTGAGCTTAATTTCCATTTTAGTATTGAATTACACTTTTGTAGATTAGTTAATATCAACTGAAGATTCAAGAGCTCGTTAGGTGTTGATTTCCAGTGGTTTTGAATTCAATCGAGTTACTTTGGATCAAATTAAGTATTGTCGTTTGCTGTGCCGTGATTTTGGAAATATTGAGTCATTTCTGGGCCAAATTTCCTGCTGTTGTGCGCTGAAATTACATGCTATAGCTGACTCACATTTTCCTCATCTTACTCATTTTCCTGGTACATGTTCAGATCCATTTTGCTGTAACTTTGAAGTTGAAATGGAATAAATCTAATCACCTGGTTGATCCTGAAAACATGTTGTTTGGATTATCATGTATGGATAGATAAACAGATGCCACATATAAATTCTGGATTGAGTAACTGTTTATCATGTATTGATAGCTAATTAGAAGTTAGGTATAGACTTTGGATTGTATAATTGAGATTAGATTAGAATATTTTGACATTGTTATGACACTTGAAGTTAATTTGTTTTACTTGAACACTGCATATGAATAGTATACTTAGACTGATGCAGGTAGTATGATTATGTCATTTTAAAAGTTGTAATTTCATAGAGTTAATTCGATATTGAATCAGGATATTTGTACTTCATGTTAAGTCTGTACAATTTGTTAATTGATGAACATTTATGTGATGATTTGATCACGAAACTAAGTAAAATCGATCCACAACTTGTTGACTTGAATAAATATAATTTGTTCTTCCTTGTGCAAATTAGCAAATGCAATAAAAATAGCTTTAAACAATTCATTGGTTAAATCTGTTGTTCTGATTTGGTCTGGCGTGGGCCAGGTCCAATTCGGACTCTTTTCTTGTTTGGGATTAGATAAAACATTAGAGGGATCAGATATGAGACATGAGTTCTTCTCATTGAGCTCATCTTGGAGCTCCTTGATTGGCCTTGGTAATAATTTCAGGCTTGTACAGTATAATATTTTAGTTATGAGCCATGCTTTTCAGGTCCCAATTATTGCTGAAAATCATTCTCTTTCAATAAAAAAATAAATGATTAGGAATATAGGAAATTAACTCATAAATCTAAATTTGAGTTTTTGAATTAGGTAGCGGGTTCAAGCTAAAAGGGTTCCTCCTTTTGTTTGAATTCGGACTTGAATTCGAGGCTCGAATTTATATTTGTGAATTAATTGACTTTAGAGACAAATAATAAATAGAAAAATTATAGTTATTTTAGGTCAGCCCTTAATAAAATGAGGCGAGCCTCGCCAAACCAAATATATAATTGTGGGGCCCTCATTAACTCTTTACCTTTTAAATACTTAGATATTCAGAACGAGCCGTTTAGCAAATTTCACGGTCCTTCCAAAAGATAACAATATGTTAGTCTCTCTTAGATGCATTTTTAAATAATCTTACCTTCCTAATACGGGTGTGCATTTCATGCGATCCAAATCCAAATCTGAAAACGTTGAATAAGAATGTGTCAAGGATCAGGGTACATTTCATGTGACGTGATCCGAATACACGTTCGTAAACGACGTCCGCTTTCTTAAAATAATTGACAAAAAATGGTAAATAACTTTTAAATTGCATTGTAGGTTTAACATGTATTAAAATCAAATTTAGCCAAATATAGCAGTTGAGCGACCGTGCTAGAACCACGGAACTCGGGAGTGCCTAACCCCTTGTCCCGGGTTAACAGAATTCCTTACCCGAATTTTTGGTTCGCGACTGTAATACATATTCAAACCTTTTCCTCAATTCGGGATTCAAACCGGTGACTTGGGACACCATAAATCTCCCAAGTGGCGACTCTGAATCTCTTAATATACGAATCCCGTTTCGATTGTCCTTTAAGTGAAAAAACTCCTTTTTTATTATACCCTTTCCCGGGGTGTAATAAGTAAGCGGAAAAAGGAGCTGTGACAACAAGACTACTGCTTTTTCTACTCATTTCTTTGAAACTAGTATGTCCTAATTTAAGTTTCAGCATCACCCCCAATGTGTTTACTTATAGTCTTTTTATCCATGTCTACTTTATTGTTTCTATAGAGATCGACGTTTGACTTAGTATGACTATGTTATACTTTCTGTTTTTGTTGTGAATCTTTGCTCCCTATCCCATTACCCCTATGTGTTTATGAGTGGTGACTTAGGGCATGGAAATATGAGTTGTTTTCCATGAACTAAGTTTTGAACTAATGGAGTCTTAACCTCTAAACAGGGTGGAGGGTGTGCCAGCATATCCCATTGCTGAGTATGCCCATCAACCTGCTCTTCTTATGTTCTTGCAACTACCCATTCCCTATATCCCTCTGTGTACTGTTTCCATTCCCCTTTTCCTCTTTCAGAATTCTGCACTTGCACTCTCTCTCCTAGTTCCTAAGTTCTGCCCCCCCTCTTGTGAACCTTGCATTGGGACCTTGAGTTCCCTCTGAACCTGGACACCTGATGGCTGGCCCTTCCACACTGCACTATGGCTTTATATGGTGGTACATGTGGGTGTAAGCACTGCCCGGAGTTCCTATGAAACTCTTAAGGAACTCTGACACACCTAAGTGGTAGAAAGTCTTTGAAATAAGATCTTTGGAGTTGGTTTACATCATACTTAAGACAGGAAGTCTGAATCAGGCTCTCCTTGGTTGTACTTTTCTATTTTTGATTTTTTTTTTTAATTTTCTTTGGACTGTAATAACTTTGTAATAAACTTTTGGGGATGGTTAGTGAAAAGGGAGGGGTAACCATGCATGTTAAAGGGTAGATAATTTGCCTATAGGAATCTCTAATTTCAGTATTTTCTCATATAGCTACCCTGTCTATAAGGTTTCTGCATTTTTCATGTACTTACCATGCCTATAAGGTTTCTGCATTTTTCATGTAGTTACCATGCATATACGATTTCTGCATGTTTCATGTAGTTACCATGCCTATAAGATTTTTGCATTTTTCATTTAGTTACCACGTCTATAAGAACTTCAGCATTCTGATTTAGATGCCTTGACTATAAGAACTTCAACATTCTTATTTAGATTCCATGCTATAAGGATCCTGCACTTTCATGTAGATATTATGTCTATAGCTTCTGCACATGCACGTAGAAAATATGCCTATAGGTCCTTTCTGATTCTTGCATACTCAGTTTTCAATAGGCAAACTTATCTATAGGTCCTAATAACCAAAATATGTAATTAGACATCACACAACTCTTATATATCATGTTGTAAAATTTCTGTACTCTTCTACGTCTATAACAATGTTTAAGTTGGCAAACAGATAGAAAGCATGCCTATAGGGGTTCTAATCAAATTTGAATCGCCTCACTCGTGGGTAAGTTTAAAATTATCATTAGTAAAGCATTCCCAATTGCAGAACTTGTGCTCTTCTTGTAAAAACTTGCTTTTAATTGGCAACTTTTGTTAATCAGTATGTATTCAATCTATTTCATTATTTTCTTAAATTAGTAGATATCACGCCTATCGGAGCTTCATCCAACACTTAGGCAAACCTTATGATAAACTTATAAACTGAATCAGATTTTATTAACTACAATCAGCAGGTAGGCCTGAGTCGGGCTTCCTATCTGAATTATGTAATAAATCAGTCTACCTCAAATGTTTAAGTTTTAATTAGACCTTAAATAGTACATGCAAGTCATGCTAACTAATTGCTTTTCTTTGCCTAAAGGAGGTCTGTTTGAGCCTTTCGTTTGTTTACATGTTTCCCCATACTTTTTATATGTGTTTTTGCTTGTCACCTTAGTATTTTTACCTTTAAAACCACAAATAAGCCAACCTCTCCTCCCTCTTTTAGGAATAGTAGTCCTAAGCACCTCCGGGGCTGATAGGATTGGGGCGGGTAATAACATGCAATAAGAAAACGAGACTATTCCGCACTTTAATACCTTAACGGGGTGGGAAAGGGTAGATATGGATATGACGACCGCGCGATAACACCACATGTATAAGTGATTACCAGATGTTGTGTGGGGTGATCCATATTATTTATAAACCTAGGACCCCCTTCCCTTTGCATTGTTTGTTTCTTTGCTTCCTTTTTAGCTATTTCTCTAAGAATAATCAGTTTCATTTTGGTTCTTTCTAACTTTGCTTATTTGTAACCATTATGTGAAGATCCTCTCTTACTTGAAGTTTTTATTTGCCTACGTGTTATTTTAACTTAAGTCACAACAATAGTTTGGCCGGGAACCACGCTAGTGGATACCGAGTAGTGCCTAACTTCTTCCCTTTTGGGATAATTTCAAGTCCTTACCCAATCTCTATTTATTCAAATCAAACCCTTCTTAGTGTCCTAATGCACTTAAATCATTAGGTGGCGACTCTTCAATTCAAACCCAATTCCCCAGAGGGAACGAGTTGTCCTCCCAAATGTCATAAACCCGATTTTGCGAGAAAAAGGGGGCGCGACAACGATGCTTCGAATGCAAAGGGGTCTAGACTCGGCATCTTGTTGAAGCCGCCTATAGGTAACGTAGTTAGGCAGTCTATTACAACTGTGAAATTGACTAACAATGAGGAAGAGTATGAGGCCATGATTGCAGGTCTTGAATTGGCTAAAAGCATTGGGCCGAGGTGGTCGAAGCTAAGTACGATTCCCTCCTTGTGGTAAATCAAGTCAATGGGACGTTCGAAGTAAACGAGGAACAGATGCGAATGTATTTAGACAAATTGCAGGTAATGCTGCATCAATTCAAGGAATGGACCCTACAACACGTGCCCCAAGATCAAAATAGCGAGGCCGATGCTCTAGCTAACTTGGGGTCATCGGATGATGATGATGAATTCAATTCAGGGACAATCGTACAACTCATGAAATTGGTAGTAGAAGAAGGCCATGCCGAAATAAATTCAATAAGTTTAACTTGGGATTGGAGGAACAAATACATAGATTATTTGAATATTGGGAAGTTGCCCTCAGATCGATGCAAAGACTTCATACGACATCTTGTTTGGAATACCTTGGATACATGAGAATAAAGTAGTTCCATCTACCTACCATCAATGTTTAAAATACTACGAGGGTGAGGTCGAGAAGAAGATAGTTGCTGATGATGAGCTATTCACCGAGGCTGAATCACATTTCGTCGATGCAAAGTTCTACGTGATGAACCGTGTTGTGAAGGAGCTAATAGCTGGTAATGGCATTAAAAGCAATAATAATGAGCCCACAACTAAAAGAGAAGAGGTTACTACTAGTGAAGACAAAGCAATTACTGAGAAGGTACAACCCAACGCGAATAAACCTTATAGAAGGAATATCGCGTCTTATGGCAAGAAAGTAAGTCCTGAGCTCCAATATGTCACTAAAAGGAAGTGTGAGCACATGATTTTTGCACTATATGAGATTTACTCCCAGAAAATTCAAAATAAAATAATTTTGTGTTGTTTGCAATTTTCTGTGGATTTTGTGTTATTTTTCTCTTATTGTTTGCGTTTGCGTGTGCGTGTCTATTTGTTGAAATTAATAGAAAAATACAAAAATATGTTGCATTTGCATTTAGGATTTAACTTTACAATTAGGAGTAATTAAGTTTGTTTTGTAAAAATGAAAAATCATAAAAAATATGTACTTCGCATTTTTAGCATTTAACGCCAAATTGTGTGATTTTATTTTAATTGTGTGTGTTGATTGTTATTAGGAATTAACTAATATTTATAATTTGGTTTATCATTTAAATTATAAATAGAATAAAATGAAGAAAAGAACAAAAATAGGAAGAAAATCGGATTGGGCCAAATGTATAGCCCAATTCAACAGCCCAATTTTCACATACCCAACGACCCAGTCCAGTCCATTTCCAGACCCACAACCAAACGACGCCATTTTTGGTCAAAAAATCTGGGCCATTGATCTCGCACATCCAAAGTTCATGATCCCTTCACCCATTACCCGACCCGTCCCTATCAAGACCGATCCGATCTTGAAGAAAATGAAACGGTGTCGTCCCCCTAAAGTGAGAGATCCAGGCCGTTGATCTTGATTGATCTAATGGCCTGTGTTCAATCCTCACCCCACTATATATTCCTAAAACAAACCCCACCCCCTATAACCAAACCCCATCCATCGTCTCTCTCATAGACTCAAACGAGCCCCCTGTAACGCCACCCCCATCCGCGCGCCGAAATTGCCCATGGTGGCGGACGGTGGCCAAACGCCCTCATCTTTACACCATCGAACCCCCATGACCTCCCCGTCCCAACCCCTATAACAGTTTCCATTGAATCCTTGTGGAGATTTTTGAATATTCGATCAAAGAATCAGTCAAAACCCCTAGTCCATCCAATGACCACCAAACTCACACCCTTGAACCCTAGACCTCCCTCACCACTAGGACACCTCTGGTTTTCGTCGAATCAACCCAGGATTTGTCGGATATCAATTTTGACCACATGAACCCTAGCACCGCCCTTAAAATCCTTGGTGGCGGTGCCATTACCAAACCCTCCCGGAGTCACACCCAATGATCTGCTTTACCTCCTCACTCCTAATCCCTAACCAACTTGGTTCGTATCCGAGTAAAACTCGTTGAATGGCGGAGGGTTCTGCGGTTCTAGGTTGTTTGGAAGTTATCAAGGTCAAATTGGTTTCTAATTAGTATTATAAACCCGTTTCTGACGAAATAGGCATATAATACTAACTGGAAATCAATTTCGAAGAATATGTTGATTGGAATCCGAAAATCAGTAAGTTTTCTTAAACTTCTTCTTTTCTTTTTCTATATGTTTGTTTGTCTGTGTTTCGTTGTTCGTTTATTTGAATTAATTCCGTTGTATTCGTCATTTCTGATTAAGTAGTTCTTCCCCCTATTTCGAACCATTTTTTTGGTCCAGTTTTCTCCTGATTGATCAACATGTGGTTAAAAAGTTTCATCAATTAATCCGTCTTATTTGTGTTTCAGTAATTCTTTTCGAGTTGGTTAATGTCGAGTGTTTATGTGTTGATCCTTATATTCCCAACTTCAGAACCCCGTTCAGTTATTGTTAATGTTCTTTCATCTTTGTCTGAGGTTAATTTTGAAATGCAAGTTGTTTCAAAGTTTATTGTGTTTGCGTCAGTCAAAATTGCTCTTGGTAGTTCAATAGGAGTTTGTCCTGTTTCGTTGTTTTGCTTTGATGCTATTTGATCTGCTCTGAATTCTAGCTTGTATTATTGACTGATTTTTGATGAATTGGATTGGTTTATAACTGATAAGGTCAAAAAAATAGGGGTAGTCTCAGGGGTATTTTGGGACTTAAAAATTGGAAAATTATTTAATTTGAGTGCTCTGTCCACTAAGCTAATGTACTAGTAAAATATTGCATTTGTTTAGTCATAGTGGGGAATGCACTTGCTGATTTTAAGGATTGAAATGGCATTATTGAATAATTAAAAGGCACTAAGGATAATGGTTGATTAAGAATTGAAAGAATCTGATGGTGGATTAGGCACTAATTAAATACCTATTAAAAGGCTGAAAATCAGAGGGCTGAGAGAATTAGACACACAGACAGAGAGAAATATTCTGAAAGCCAAAAAGAGAGTTTTAAGGAAGGGAATGTAGTTTTAAGAACATTACCATTTCACTGCAATTTCCTAAGACCATCCTCGAATTCCAACTTGTAATTCAACACTGCAACTTACTTCGAGTCCAAAGTAACTCAAAATTATCTATCATTGCTCAATATTGAGATTCAAAATAGTTTAGGTTGTCTGTGGATTAAATGTGAGTTGAAATTGGTTTATTTGGATTGAATTCTGGTCTGCTGAGAGTGTAAAGATTTATGGGTTCATTTGGAGGTCATTGGGGTGTATTCGAACTTGTTTGGGTTGAACTGTTGATCCTGTTTGGTGTTAAAAATATTTCTGGATTTTGAACTATTCCCGGGTTGTTCTTGAGCATCTGTTCACTGTTGCTGACCTCTATTTCTTCTTCATCTTGTTCTAAATACCAGGTACACATTTGAACCTGTTTTGGAGTAATTTCTCCAGTGGAATGAAAAGACAATTGCAGTTTGACATTCATTGAAGTTTTGCTATTTTTTTTAGTTTATTATAATGCAATCAGCTTTAAATATTTGTATGATAAATTTGTGTGTTAATGCGCCTGTAAGGGACTAGTTAGATCATTAACATGTTATGGACTGTATGGATTCAAACTATGGACTGTTTTGTAACTTGTGGACAATAGGTAGATGTGTGACTAGGATTGTTGTTTAACTGGTTTGATTTGCTTCAGATTGTGGACTGTTAACTCCAGTATGTAGCTCGTTTCTGTTGAAATCAAGTCCAAAGTGTCAAATAATTTTATTGTTCGGATAATTGCTAGCTGTACTAAAAATCAAGGACACATCACAGCATATAGGCGCCTATTTACATTAGTCCTGGTCACGTATGTTTAGTTTCGAACTGGAAATTATCCATGACTCTACATGTGATTTAAATCGTTATTGAATAAGTGATTCGTTAGAGTGAGTTATAGGTAACACTTTTCTATTCTAATAGGGATGAGCAAACAATTGTGAGTTATGTGTTAAAATCAGTACTACAATAGCTTAAAATTGATGTCAATTCAAGTTCAAAAAATTAGGAATTATGGGTTGATGCAAGTATGATTAATTCTACAAATTAGATTTCCCCTTGCACCCGTTGATTAGATTGGACTATCATGCTCCCTAAGGCCTAAATAATTCCCGCTCTGGCTATGGAAGTTCAATCGATAGGATATTAAGTGTATGGACCGTTGTGGGTTCAGGCGGCCCATTTTTTGTGAAATAAAGCTTTGGTAGTGTCTTGGAAATGACCCTCTATCTTCGTTCAACTTTTGGGTTTAACTGTTTGAAATCGAGTTATGTAATTTGGGATCTTTCGCGCCTATTAATTAGTTAGGATCTTTCTTTCAGTGCTAGAGACAAAAGAAAAATAGAAAATCATAGGTTGCTTTAGGTTGGACTTAAATAATAAAATGAGATGAGCCTCGCTAAACAAAACGCACAAATTGCGGGGCCCTCATTAAGTGTATATATTCATTACTTAGACTTCGGGATGGGCTGTTTAACAAAATTTCACGGCCTTCCCCAAAATAATAATATGCTAGTCGCTTTAGGCGCGCTTTTAATAATTTACTCTCTTAAATTCGGGTGCACATTTATGTGACCCAAATCCAAATCTCAACAGAGTCGAGGTGTGTCAACAATCACGGGTACATTGATGTGACGTGGATCGAGACACATTTTCACGACACTGCAATTCTCTTTAAAATAATGATAATATTAAAAGTAGGTTAAAGGTTAAAATTTGCACATAAGTTAAAGCATGTTATAAAATCAGATAATTAAGCCGAATATAACAGTTGAGCGACCGTGCTAGAACCACAGAACTCGGGAATGCCTAACACCTTCTCCCGGGTTAACAGAATTTCTTATTCGGATTTCTGGTTCGTAGACTGTAATACAGAGTCAACCTTTTCCTCGATTCAGGATTTACACCGGTGACTTGGGACACCATAAATCTCTCAAGTGGCGACTCCAACTCTTAATAATAAATCCCATTTCGATTGTCCTTTAATTGGAAAAACTCCTTTACTACGCCCTTCCCGGGGTGCTGTGGTGCAAAAAGGAGGGGTGACAGCTCTAGCAATTCTACTGGGGAATAACACTGCCCAGAACTTTTTTTCAGGGTTCAAGAATTCGAGCTTGGTATACTTGTTGTATTTGGAGTGTATATTATCTGATTTTTCTACATGTTTCATGCTATATGTGCTAAATGCTTTACCGTTTTGATATTGTTGAACTGTATTATAAATTGTCTTCTTGTGCACCCCTTCTGAGTCTTCTGAATACCACCTCGGGAATCGCGGATACACGCCCCATTCTTTGTTGAGATAAAGCCAGTGGGCCTGAGCTCCCGGTGAAAGATTATCGGTCACCTATATTTAAGAACGGGAAGGGTCCAGTAGTTAAGCCGGAAAAGTATTGATGGGGCTTCGAGTTTATCAACCATATGTTCCCATGAGAGTTCTACGTTAGTTGGGTCACAAACAAATAGTGCCCCCGTAAGATACTATGGACAATTTTATCTGGGAAGCAATATCGGAGGATCCCATTCATGAAGATTATGCTCAACATGTTTGGAATGGCACTAAGATACTCGACCGTGCCACCATGGTGGCAGATCGAGAAAGGGGTGAGTTGAATCCTTCTTATCTTGAGTGGTTCTATAATCAAGATGCTCTCGCAGATAGACCAGGGACAGTTGTAAAGAGCACCGCAGAGTGGGAGGCTGAGATTCGAAACAGAGTTGGGCTGGCTGCGGAAGAGATGAAAAAAGGTTACGAATCTGATTTTAGAGTACTACAACTAGACAGGGATCTGCTGTATGAAGCTTTCGAGAAAGAGAAAGCTCAGTGGGCAAGAGAGAGGCAAGCACTCAAATCCCAAATTCGAAAGAAGAACATAATCACAACCGCTCAACAACAAGAAGAGAGAGAAGCCCACTTCGGGGTTGTCCGTGATCATGAGCTCATGAGTTACGCTCCACTAATCAAGGGTTTAAGGGATCAGTTAAAGGAAGTTGCATCAAGCAAGGAGAGCCAGATTGCAGAGTTTGAAGTAGAAAGACGTCACTACCAGAGTGTGATCAATCGGTTGGAGGGGGAGTCGCTAGAAGTTCGGCTTTAGAAAGATATGGCCTTGGACCGCGAGCGTGATTCACTGGATTTAGCTGAGACTTGTAGTCAGCAAAATCAAGAGTTGCATATGGTTCAGGAATACGTTAAGGGAAAGATCCTCGAAGTAGCCACCTACACCTCAAGAGCATGCAAGAGTTGTTAGGGAATGACACTCGAACGGTTTGCAGAAGTATCATTGAGCTTTGCTCGTCATATATCTACGGATTTGGAGAGGATATACTGTAATGTTGGGGGTCAACCACAAGAATAAGAGCCTTGATTACAGTAATACTAGTGGATTCCACTACAGAGATCAAAGTCATCTTCTAGTTATCAGTAATTTTCATTATGCTTTTGTTGTCTGTAAGAGTCTTTTGGTGTTTGGAGTTTTGCTGTTTTTCCTTTTATCCTAAAAAGTCTGTTTGAGTCAGTTTGGTTTTATTTATCCTTATGCACTCTTGCTTTTCAAGTCTTGTACCAAAACGAAAATCAATGAAAAAATATTTTCTTAGAAAATTTTTAAAGTGAACCAAAAAGTGAAAAATTCATGGGCCAGAAATACGCTCGGTCTGATTCATGCAGGCTCATGGTACGTAGGCAATCCACATAAGATTCAACCACTTAGGAAAATTAGAATAAAAGAAAATCGGGAGGCACCAAAAGAGGGGCACAACTATTAAAATCCGGAATGACGCATGCAATCGAAGCGAATGTCATGATAGAAATGGTTAAACTGCCTAGGTGCATTGCATCTCAATGTGTGATTGCCTGTTTATTGAACCTTGAAAACTAACAAGTTTGTTGATCTCCAAAAATTTCAAGCAGTTAGTTTAAGCGTACTGGCACAATACCACTATCAGACCAGATCTAAGGGACCGATACTGGAAATAATATCTAGCCCTGATAGAGAAGGAAACCTTGAGGTAGAAGAGGTAGACGTACAAGCAATGAAAGATGAGGTATACAAATTGAAACAGTAAATGGCCGAGATGTACCAAGCTTGGATAAGCGGTCAGCCAGCACCACCCTATCTTGCTAACCCAACTTTTCTCCCGACACCCGCCCAATCTCCGGAACGGCTTGTTTCAGACTGATCAATCAACTTTCCCACATATCAACAACACCAGACAGCCACCTCCCGGACACCCCAAATGCCAAAAACAAACCCATACCTCCACCACCAATTACCCCTATTTTTGTGGCACCCCCACCGGCCACACTTCACAGATTTTACAGCAAGCATGTATTCCAAACTCAGGATCATCAGTATTATCCTATTGAATGCACCTTGAAAGCATCTAAACCTTACCCGTTCCCTCTTCAGCTCAACAACCCGGAAGCGGCCGAAAAATAGAACAAAAATCCAGAGCATAAAGAAATGGTTCGGAAAGTAAAGAGCCTAGAGCAATCTTTCCAAAATATGCAAGGTTTGGGTGGCCAAGTCAGTGTGGCGTATAACGATTTATGCCTGTTTCCAGATGTTCAGTTGCTAGCCAGGTTCAAGATGCCTAAGTTTGATCTGTATGACGGCCATGGTGATCCAGTGGCACATTTGCGAGGATTTTGCAGTAAGATGAGAGGGGCGGGCAAAAAAGATGAGTTACTGATGGCATACATCAGCAAGAGTTTGAGCGGGTCTGCATTGGAGTGGTACATATGCCGAGACCATGGTATATGATACACTTGGGACAACCTGGCGCAGGCATTTGCTGGTCACTTCCAATATAATCTTGAGATAGTCCCTGACCGTCTTACATTGTTAAAAATAGAGAAAAAGCCCGGAGAGAGCTTCAAGGAGTACGAATTCTGTTGGTGGGAGCATGCAGCAAGAGTCGATCCCCCGATGAAGGAAAGTGAAATGGTGGATTACTTTTTGCAGACTTTGGAGCCAACTTACTTTGGTCACCTGGTGACATCGGCTGGAAAATCTTTCAATGAGGTCGTAAAAATGGGTGGCATGATTGAAGAAGGACTCAAGTCCAATAAGATAATGAGTTATTCGGCAATCAAGGCCACCACTCAGGCTATCCAGAGCGGCACGAGAGGTGTGCTCGGGAAGAAAAAGAGGGAAGATGTCGCAACAATTGAATCTCGAGCTTGGTATGGATCCAGAGGCTCACCTTACCACTACAATCAACCTCAACCCCAAACCTATCACCGAGCTCCATATAATCCACCTCAATATTATCATCCGCACAATGTCCGACCATATGTCCAACCACCAGGTCACTCCCTATGGCGAGCGCCAGCACCACATTATCAAGCATCCAACAAGCTTAGAAAACTGGGGCAGGGAGGATAACAAAGGCAAAAAAATAATTTTACGCCAATTGGGGAGTCCTACACAAGCCTATTTGAAAAGTTAAAGCATTCTGGCCTGATTGAGCTGCTCCTTGGCTATACTCTAGACCGATATGCAAAAGGCTTTGACCCTACTGTGCGATGCATATACCACTCTAATGTACAGGGGCATAACATTGAAGATTGTCGTTCTTTGAAAAAGGAAATAGAAAGAATGATTCAAGAAAGAGTAATTGTAGTCAATGACATTGACAAATGGCATGCAAATCCTATTGGAAACTCGGTGGGTAAAGTTGGTAATGAACTTGGCAACGTTGATGCGGAACTCAATGGCTAAAATGCCGTGCTTAGTAATTGGGAAGGTTCTCCATTCCTTGGTCAATCAGGGTGGAGTTTTTGGTTGCTCATTTTGTGGTTATTTCTGTTGTCCAGGTTATTTCAGGGTGGTAATCTGGATATTGTCTTGTAAATCAAACCCTTCTATCATTTATTTTGTCCAAGTTTCCTTTGGTGATAATAACTCGTTTAGTGCTGTCTAGGTTTGTTCTTAGGGTTGTATCCCAGTTTATTGTGTTTGTTTTGTTGTGCAAACTCTTTCCCTGTCTGTCTAATGCAATTCTCAGTTTTCCGTTATTTCCATACATTTTTCTGTTGTTTGGTACTCCCCTTTTTATAGTTCTTTTCCTGACGATTCTAGTGACATGGCATGCGCGCACAGTTTAGGCCTAATCTCAAAAGTTAATCATAAAACTATGGGAAGATAATTGGGACTCTTAAGGGAAAATAAGAACAGTTGAGATCATTTGAAGCCCAAACCATGGGGAACCATGGGCAGATAAAACATAAAGAAACTGTAAATGCAAGTTGGCCAAATTGGCAAGGATCGTTCGTAATAATGAGAATGGGAGTGCTGTAAAATTAACAAATGAAAAGGCTAATATGTGGATATGATTATCAAGTTTAGCATAATCAGAAGATGTTGCGAATGTTTAATTTGGTTGTTTGCACTTGGCATGTTTTGAAGATTGGAATGACGAAGGCATTCTGTTCTGCTATCTAAACACTTTATCATTCGTTAACCCTTTGAGCCTTATTTGATTTCT
The DNA here is from genome assembly GCA_026770625.1 of Nicotiana glauca. Classification (NCBI taxonomy): domain Eukaryota; kingdom Viridiplantae; phylum Streptophyta; class Magnoliopsida; order Solanales; family Solanaceae; genus Nicotiana; species Nicotiana glauca. The sequence goes on along the minus strand of MU699542.1, from coordinate 112,548 downwards.
TTCATACCCCTCCTTCGGAATCAGTAGCAAATACTATAAACACAAACATGAAAGATTAAAAGAAAAAAAAACAACAACAACATAACAACAAAAAGAAAAAAAGGAGAAGAAAAAAAGAAAAAAAATGATAAGTGAAAAGAATAAAAGGAAAATTAGAACAACGAGGAATTGGGAACTACGTTTGACCTGATTCCTCAAAGAGGATACGTAGGCGCCTCACGGCTCGGTCATAGGAAAACAAAAGTCAAAAGATCCCCAAGAAAGAAACTGGGGCAGAAGTTGTGGTTGCTGTCAAGAAATCTGATGCCGAAAGTTGTAATTTTGAACCCATGATGAATTATTTTGAGCCTTAAATACCATTTCTTTCTAAACCCATCCAAAAACCCACATTACGGTCCAAAGAAAGACCTTCTGATCAGTCTTCAAGAGATGCCAAGGTCGAACAGGCAAAGGTAATTCGTTTCAGGGACAACACTCTGGTTCAAGCAGGAAAATAAAAAATGAGAGAGTCTTATTGGTGAAAACCTTCACAGGCACCTTGAGGCGACGGTAAGTCGAGAAAGGAAAATAAGAGAGTCTTGATGGTGAAATCCCTTCGGGCACTACAAGTCGATTAAGGAAATGTGAACCAGATTGGACAATAGGAGCATTAAAGCCCAGTTTCATGGCGGAAAAGTACAACAAGAGTTGAACATCAGATTTGCTTGACAGAATATGCCACAGGTGCATGTCATGGTCACTAGAGTCAGTAGTCACATCCGATAGGTTTCTACTTTGTAGTTTTCTTATTAGTAATCATCTCTTTCCTTTACTCTGTTCCTTTTGTCTTGTTAATTTCATCTCCCTGAGTATGTTTGGTCAGAACAAGTGAGAAATGACTTCAAAATATGCCACCAGCTTTCCAATTGCACAAAACGGGATTTGGTTAGCACATCTAAGCATCATAAGACCGGAAAGAACAAAAAGCACATTAAGCTGGTATCAATCAACATGCTTTGGGGTTCATGTGAGACACAAGATGACAGAAAAGAGGGTAATCAATAAATAGGCAAGATGGTCGAATGGAAATCAGCTATCATGGGAGATATATGGGGTCGGATAAGGAGACTAGAAAAGAAAAAGTTAGGAATCCTGCAGCTAAGGATCAGTCAGAAGGATGGAAATGTTCAACCAAGTTCAAGTCAGTCGGACGAAGCAGATCATGGAAAGGAGAAAACCATCCCCAACAAGAGTGTCAAACCAACCACCATATTTAAACTCACAAGTTTTCTTTATTTGAAACATAGATGAAAGCTATGTTCATATCAAAGCATTTGAAGATGGAAAGTTTCAGGTGTAATGCGCCAATTCTGCTAACGCAAAGGCTATTTAGAAGATCACACATCATCCATAGGATACGCACTTCCTAAGTTATGATTCATCCATAAGGAGACGCACTTCCTAAGTTGAGTTTCACCCCTAGGAGACGCACTTCCTAGTTTATGTTTCTCAAGTCATATTTTGTTATAGGAGACGCACTTCCAAGTTTAAGTTTTTCAAGTCATATTTTGTTATAGGAGACGCATTTCCTAAGTTGATTTTCATCCATAGGAGACGCACTTCCTAAATTGAGATTCACCCCTAGGTTATCAACCATATATTCCCATGAGAGTTCTACGTTAGTTGGGTTACAAACAAATAGTGCCCTCGGTAGAGACTATGGAAAATTTTATCAGGGAAGCAATATCGGAGGATCCCATTCATGAAGATTATGGTCAACATGTTTGGAATGACACCAAGATACTCGACCGTGCCAACATGGTGGCAGATCGAGAAAGGGGTGAGTTGAATCCTTCTTATCTTGAGTGGTTCTATAATCAAGATGCTCTCGCAGATAGACCAGGGACAGTTGTAAAGAGCACCGCAGAGTGGGAGGCTGAGATTCGAAATAGAGTTGGGCTGGCTGCGGAAGAGATGAAAAAAGGTCACGAATCTGATTTTGGAGCACTACAAGAAGAGCTCCGCATCATTAAAGTAGACAGGGATCTGCTGTTTGATGCTTTCGAGAAAGAGAAAGCTCAGTGGGCACGAGAGAGGCAAGCACTCAAATCCCAAATTCGAAAGAAGAACATAATCACAACCGCTCAACAACAAGAAGAGAGAGAAGACTAGTTTAGGGTTATCGGTGATCATGAGCGCATGAGTTACGCTCCACTAATCAAGGGTTTAAGGGATCAGTTAAGGGAAGTTGAATCAAGCAAGGAGAGCCAGATCGCAGAGTTTAAAGTAGAAAGACGTCACTACCAGAGTATGATCAATCGGTTGGAGGGGGAGTCACTAGAAGTTCGGCTTTAGAAAGATATGGCCTTGGACCGCGAACGTGATGCACTGGATTTAGCTGAGACCTGTGGTCAGCAAAATCAAGAGTTACATATGGTTCAGGAATACGTTAAGGGAAAGATCCTCGAAGTAGCCACCTACACCTCAAGAGCATGCAAGAATTGTCAGGGAATGACACCCGAACGATTTGTAGATGTATCATTGAGCTTTGCTCGTCATATATCTGCGGATTTGGAGAGGATATACCGCAATGTTGGGGGTCAGCCACAAGAACAAGAGTCTTGATTACAGTAATACTAGTGGATTCTATTACAGAGATCAAAGCCATCTTCTAGTTATCAGTAATTTTCATTATGCTTTTGTTGTCTCTAAGAGTCTTTGGGTGTTTGGAGTTTTGCTGTTTTTCCTTTTATCCTAAAAAGTCTGTTTGAGTTAGCTTGGTTTTATTTATCCTTATGCACTCTTGCTTTTCAAGTCTTGTACCAAAAAGAAAATCAATGAAAAAATATTTTCTTAGAAAATTTTAAAGTGAACCAAAAAGTGAAAAATTCATGGGCCAGAACTACGCTCGGTCTGATTCATGCGGGGTCATGATACGTAGGCAATCCACATAAGATTCAACCACTTAGGAAAATGAGAATAAAAGAAAATTTGGAGGCACCAAAAGAGGGGCACAACTATTAAAATCCGGAATGACGCATGCAATCTAAGCGAATGTCATGATAGAAATTGTTAAACTGCCTAGGTGCATTGCATCTCAACGTGCGATTGCCTGTTTATTAAACCCTGAAAACTAACAAGTTTGTTGATCTCCGGAAATTTTAAGCAGTTAGTTTAAGCGTACTGGTACAACACCACTATCAGACCAGATCTAAGGGACTGATACCGGAAATAATGTCTAGCCCTGATAGAGAAGGAAACCTTGAGGTAAAAGAGGTAGACGTACAAGCAATGAAAGATGAGGTATACAAATTGAAACTGCAGATGGCCGAGATGTACCAAGCTTGGATAAGCGGTCAGCCAGCACCACCCTATCCTGCTAACCCAACTTTTCTCCCGACACCCGCCCAATCTCCGGAATGGCTTGTTTCGGACTCATCAATCAACTTTCCTACATATCAACAGCACCAGACAACCACCTCCCGGACACCCCAAATGCCAAAAACAAACCCATACCCACCACCACCAATTACCCCTATTTTCTTGCACCCCCACCATCCACACTTCACAGATTTTATAGCAAGTCTGTATTCCAAACTCAGGATCATCAGTATTATCCTCCTGAACCCACCTTGAAAGCATCTAAACCTTACCCGTTCCCGCTTCAGCTCGACAACCTGGAAGCGGCCGAAAAACAGAACACAAATCCAGAACAGGAAGAAATAGTTCGGAAAGTAAAGAGCCTAGAGCAATCTTTCCGAAATATACAGGGTCTGGGTGGCCAAGTCAGCGTGGCGTATAAGGATTTATGCCTGTTTCCAGTTGTTCAGTTGTCAGCCGGGTTCAAGATGCCTAAGTTTGATCTGTATGACGGGCATGGTGATCCAGTGGCACATTTGCGAGGATTTTGCAGTAAGATGAGTGGGGCAGGCAGAAAAGATGAGTTACTGATGGCATACATCAGCCAGAGTTTGAGCGGGTCTGCATTGGAGTGGTACACATGCCAAGACCATGGTAGATGGTACACCTGGGATGACCTAGCGCAGGCATTTGCTGGTCACTTCCAATATAATCTTGAGATAGTCCCTGACCGTCTCACTTTGTTAAAAATCAAGAAAAAGCCCGTAGAGAGCTTCAGGGAGTACGGATTCCATTGGAGGGAGCAGGCAGCAAGAGTCGATCCCCCGATGAAGGAAAGTGAAATGGTGGATTACTTTTTGCAGACTTCGGAGCCAACTTACTTTGGTCACCTGGTGACATCGGTTGGAAAATCTTTCAATGAGGTCGTAAAAATGGGTGGCATGATTGAAGAAGGTCTCAAGTCCAATAAGATAATGAGTTATTCGGCAATCAAAGCCACCACTTAGGCTATCCAAAGCGGCACGGGAGGTGTGCTCGGGAAGAAAAAGAGGGAAGATGTCGCAACAATTGAATCCCGAGCTTGGTATGGATCCAGAGGCTCACCTTACCACTACAATCAACCTCAACCCCAAACCTATCACCGAGCTCCATATAATCCACCTCAATATTATCATCTGCACAATGTCCGACCATATGTCCAACCACCAGGTCACTCCCTATGGCGAGCGCCAGCACCACATTATCAAGCATCCAACAAGCTTAGAAAACTGGGGCAGGGAGGATAACAAAGGCAAAAAAATAGTTTTACGCCAATTGGGGAGTCCTACACAAGCCTATTTGAAAAGTTAAAGAATTTTGGCCTGATTGGGCCACTCCTTGGCTATACTCCATACCCATACGCAAAAGGCTTTGACCCTACTGTGCGATGCATATACCACTCTAATGTACAGGGGCATAACATTGAAGATTGTCGTTCTTTGAAAAAGGAAATAAAAAGAATGATTCAAGAAAGGGTAATTGTAGTCAATGACAATGACAAACGACATGCAAATCCTATTGGAAACACGGTGGGTAAAGTTGGTAATGAACTTGGCAACGTTGATGCGGAACTCAATGGCTAAAATGCCGTGCTTGGTAATTGGGAAGGTTCTCCATTCCTTGGTCAACCAGGGTGGAGTTTTTGGTGGTTCTTTTTGTGGTCATTTCTGTTGTCCAGGTTATTTCAGGGTTGTAATCTGGATATTGTCTTGTAAATCAAACCCTTCTATCATTTTATTTTGTCCAAGTTTCCTTTGGTCATAATAACTCGTTTAGTGCTGTCTAGGTTTGTTCTTAGGGTTGTATCCCAGTTTATTGTGTTTGTTTTGTTGTACAAACTCTTTCCCTGTCTGTCTAATGCAATTCTCAGTTTTTCGTTATTTCCATACATTTTTCTTTTCTTTGGTACTCTCCTTTTTATAGTTCTTTTCCTGCCGATTCTAGTGACATGACATGCGTGCACAGTTTAGGCCTAATCTCAAAATTTAATCATAAAACTATGGGAAGATAATTGGGACTCTTAAGGGAAAATAAGAACAGTTGAGATCATTTGAAGCCCAAACCATGGGGAACCATGGGCAGATAAAATGTAAAGAAACTGTAAATGCAAGTTGGCCAAATTGGCAAGGATCGTTCGTAATAATGGGAATGGGAGTGCTATAAAATTAACAAATGAAAAGGCTAATATGTGGATATGATTATCAAGTTTAGCACAATCAGAAGATGTTGCGAATGTGTAATTTGATTGTTTGCACTTGGCATGTTTTGAAGATTCGAACGACGAAGGCATTTTGTTCTGCTGTCTAAATACTTTATCATTCGTTAACCCTTTGTGCCTTATTTGATTTCTTTCATACCCCTCATTCGAAATCAGTAGCAAAGACTAGGAACACAAACATGGAAGATTAAAAGAAAAAAAACAACAACAACATAACAACAAAAAGAAAAAAGTGAGAAGAAGAAAAGAAAAAAAATGATAAGTGAAAAGAAAAAAAAGGAAAACTAAAACAATGAGGAATTGGTAACTACATTTGACCTGATTCCTCAAAGAGGATACGTTGGCGCCTCACGGCTCGGTCATAGGAAAACAAAAGTCAAAAGATCCCCAAGAAAGAAACTGGGGCAGAAGTTGTGGTTGCTGTAAAGAAATCTGATGCCGAAAGTTGTAATTTTGAACCCATGATGAATTCTTTTTAGCCTTAAATACCCTTTCTTTCTAAACCCATCCAAAAACCCACATTACGGTCCAAAGAAAGACCTTCTGGTCAGTCTTCAAGAGATTCCAAGGTCGAACAGACAAAGGTAATTCGTGTCAGGGACAACACTCTGGTTTAAGCAGGAAAATAAAAAATGAGAGAGTCTTATTGGTGAAAACCTTCACAGGCACCTTGAGGCGATGGTAAGTCGAGAGAAAGGAAAATAAGAGAGGCTTGATGGTGAATACCCTTTGGGCACTACAAGTCGAATAAGGAAATGTGAACCAGATTGGACGATAGTAGCATTAAAGCCCAGTTTCATGGCGGAAAAGTACAACAAGAGTTGAACATCAGATTTGCTTGATAGAATAGGCCACAGGTGGTCATTAGAGTCGGTAGTCACATCCGATAGGTTTCTACTTTGTATTTTTTTTATTAGGAATCATCTCTTTCCTTTACTCTGTTCCTTTTGTCTTGTTTATTTCATCTCCCTGAGTCTATTTGGTCAGAACAAGTGAGAAATGACTTCAAAATTTGCCACCAACTTTCCAATTGCACAAAACGGGATTTGGTTAGCACATCTAAGCGTCATAAGACCGGAAAGAACAACAAGCACATTAAGCTGGTATCAATCAACATGCTTTGGGGTTCATGTGAGACACAAAGATGACAAAAAAAGAGCGTAATCAATAAATAGGAAAGATGGTCGAATGGAAATCAGCTATCATGGGAGATATATGGGGTCGGATAAGGAGATTAGAAAAGAAAAAGTTAGTAATCCTGCAGCTAAGAATCAGTTAGAAGGATGGAAATGTTCAACCAAGTTCAAGTCAGTCGGACGAAGCAGATCATGGAAAGGAGAAAACCATCCCCAGCAAGAGTGTCAAACCAACCACCATATTTAAACTCACAAGTTTTCTTTATTTGAAACATGGATGAAAGCTATTTTCATATCAAAGCATTTGAAGATGGAAAGTTTCAGGTGTAATGCGCCAATTCTGCTTACGCAAAGGCTATTTAGAAGATCACACATCATCCATAGGAGACGCACTTCCTAAGTTATGATTCATTCATAAGGAGACGCACTTCCTAAGTTGAGTTTCACCCCTAGGAGACGGACTTCCTAGTTTAAGTTTTCTCAAGTCATATTTTGTTATAGGAGACGCACTTCCAAGTTTAAGTTTTTCAAGTAATATTTTGTTATAGTAGACACATTTCCTAAGTTGAGTTTCATCTATAGGAGACGCACTTCCTAAATTGAGTTTCACCTCTAGGAGACGCGCTTCCTAGTTTAAGTTTTTCTCAAGTCATATTTTGTTATAGGAGACGCACTTCCTAGTTTAAGTTTTTCGAGTCATATTTCGACATAGGAGACGCACTTCCTAAATTGATAATTCATAGGAGACGCACTTCCTAGCTTAATTTACACAGGTAGAAGACGCACTTCCTAAATTGATAATCCACAGGAGATACACTTCCTAAATTAAGATTTCATTCATAGGAGATGCACTTCCTAGTTTAAATCATTAAAGTTTCACCCATAGGAGACGCGTTTCCTAAGTTTATTTTCATGCACAGGAGACGCACTTCCTAAATTAAGATAATTCATAGGAGACGCACTTCTTAAATTGATAATTCATAAGAGACTCATTTCCTAGCTTAATTTACACATGTAGGAGACGCACTTCCTAAATTGATAATTCATAGGAGACGTCCTAAATTAAGATATCATTCATAGGAGACGCATTTCCTAGTTTGAGTCATTGAGATTTTACACATAGGAGACGCACTTCCTAAATTGATAGTTCATTTATAGGAGGCGCACTTCCTAGTTTGAGTCACTAAAGTTTCACCCATAGGAGACGCACTTCCTAAATTGATAGTTCGTTCATAGGAAACACATTTCCTAATTTGACTCATTGAAGTTTTACCCACAGGAGACGCACTTCTTAAATTGAGAGTTCATAGGAGACGCACTTCCTAATTTGGTTCATTCAGGTTTTATTTTAGCAAATGCATTTGCTAGTCAAAGTTGCTTGGTTTTACTCGTAGGAGACACACATCCTAGTCTACTCTTTAGTTTACTCTCACCATTGCATCAATAGTGTAAGTGGTTTATGACTTTGCTAACAACTCACAAATCTGCCCGGTGCAAACAGAGGCAGAAAATTTCATCTATTTTGTTTGTTTTGATTGCATGTACCCACATGGAAAGCAAGGGAACACAGAAAGTTCAACAACCGGGTATCCACCTGAGGAAAAGAGAAGGAATACATTTCAAGTTGTGAAGTCGGGAGCCCGCCCGTATAACAGAGGAATACATTTCAGTCTTTACATTTCAAGCCTTGAAGTCAGTAACCCGCCGGGCGAGTGGATGGTAACAACAAAAATCCCTAGCATAAATCCAAGTTCAGAAATCAAGAGAGGCCGACGAGTCAGGTCAGAAATGAAGAAACATCGTGAGGAAATACAAAGGCGACAAGACAACAAAGGTCGCGGAGCAAGTTTGAGAATAAGTCGTTGCAATTCATAAACCATAGCTTAGCTTAGCTTCTTTATTTATATTTTTAGCATGGTGTAATAAGGGGTCAGCAGTAGCAGCAACAGCAATGGCAGTAACAGCAAAAGCACAGTTCCACGGTAGTCCCCGCTACCAAACCTTCCCGAACTACATTGACCTGATTCCCTTTTAGCCAGGGATATGTAGGAGACCTTTTGAGACAAAGGTTCGGTCAAATATTTTCAAAAAGAGCTTCACACGGAGTACTCAAACGGGCAAAAATCGCTCGTATCCGCTCACTTTATCTTTGCACGAAAACTCTTCGTGTTTCCGAGCAAATAGGGGCAGCTGTGAGCACGTGATTTTTTCCCTATATGAGAATTACTCCCAGAAAATTCAAAATAAAATAATTTTGTGCTGTTTGCAATTTTTTGTGAATTTTGTGTTATTTTTCTCTTATTGTTTGCGTTTGCGTGTGCATGTCTATTTGTTGAAGTTAATAGAAAAATACAAAAATATGTTGCATTTGCATTTAGGATTTAACTTTACAATTAGGAGTAATTAAGTTTGTTTTGCAAAAATGAAAAATCACAAAAAATATGTACTTCGTATTTTTAGCATTTAACGCCAAATTGTGTGATTTTATTTTAATTGCGTGTGTTGATTGTTATTAGGAATTAACTAATATTTATGATTTGGTTTATCATTTAAATTAGAAATAGAAGAAAATGAAGAAAAGAACAAAAATAGGAGGAAAATCAGATTGGGCCAAATGTATAGCCCAATTCAACAGCCCAATTTTCACATACCCAACGACCCAGTCCAGTCCATTTCCAGACCCACAACCAAACGACGCCGTTTTTGGTCAAACGATCTGGGCCATTGATCTCACACATCCAACGGTCATGATCCCTTCACCCATTACCCGACCCGTCCCCATCAAGACCGATCAGATCTTGAAGAAAATGAAACGGTGTCGTCCCCCTTAAGTGAGAGATCCAGGCCATTGATCTTTATTGATCTAACGGCTTGTGTTCAATCCTCACCCCACTATATATTCCTAGAACAAACCCCACCCCCTATAACACAACCCCACCCATCGTCTCTCTCAGAGACTCAAATGAGCCCCCTGTAACGCCACCGCCATCCGCCCGCCGAAAATCGCCCACGGCGGCGGACGGTGGCCAAACGCCCTCATCTTTACACCATCGAACCCCCATGACCTCCCCGTCCCAACCCCCATAACAGTTTCCATCGAACCCTTGTGGAGCTTTTCGAATATTCGATCAAAGAATCAGTCAAAACCCCTAGTCCATCCAATGACCACCAAACTCACACCCCTTGACCCCTAGACCTCTCTCACCACTAGGACACCTTTGGTTTTCGTCAAATCAACCCAGGATTCGTCGAATATCAATTTTGACCACATGAACCCTAGCGCCACCCTAAAAATCCTTGGTGGCGGCACTATTACCAAACCCTCCCGGAGTCACACCCAATGATCCGCTTTACCTCCTCACACCTAATCCCTAACCAACTTGGTTCGTATCCGAGTAAAACTCGTTGAATGGCAGAGGGTTCTGCGGTTCTAGGTTGTTTCAAAGTTGTCAAGGTCAAATTGGTTTCTAATTAGTATTGTAAGCCTGTTTCTAATGCAATAGGCATATAATACTAACTGGAAATCAATTTCAAAGAATATGTTGATTGGAATCCGAAAATCAGTAAGTTTTCTTAAACTTCTTATTTTCTTTTTCTATATATTTGTTTGTCTGTGTTTCGTTGTATGTTTGTTTGAATTAATTCTATTGTATTCGTCATTTCTGATTTAAGTAGTTCTTCCCCCTATTTCGGACCATTTTTTTGGTCCAGTTTTCTCCTGATTGATCAACATGTGGTTAAAAAGTTTCATCAATTAATCCGTCTTATTTGTGTTTCAGTATTTCCTTTCGAGTTGCTTAATGTTGAGTGTTTATGTGTTGATCCTTATATTTCAGAACCCCGTTCAGTTATTGTTAATGTTCTTTCATCTTTGTCTGAGGTTAATTTTGAAATGCAAGTTGTTTCAAAGTTTATTGTGTTTGCGTCAGTCAAAATTGCTCTTGGTAGTTCAATAGGAGTTTCTCCTGTTTCGTTGTTTTGCTTTGATGTTATTTGATCTATTCTGAATTCTAGCTTGTATTATTAACTGATTTTTGATGAATTGGATTGGTTTATAACTGATAACGTGAAAAAAACAGGGTTAGTCTTAGGGGTATTTTGGGACTTAAAAATTAAAGAATTATTTAATTTGAGCGCTCTGTCCACTAAGTTAATGTACTAGTAAAATATTGCATTTGTTTAGTAATAGTGGGGAATGCACTTGCTGATTTTAAGGATTGAAATGGGCATTATTGAATAATTAAAAAGCACTAAGGATAATGGTTGATTAAGAATTGACAGAATCTGATGGTGGATTAGGCACTAATTAAATGCCTATTAAAAGGCTGAAAATCAGAGGACTGAGAGACTTAGACACACAGACAGAGAGAAATATTCTGAAAGCCAAAAAGAGAGTTTTAAGGAAGGGAATGCAGTTTTAAGAACATTAACATTTCACTGCAATTTCCTAAGACCATCCTCGAATTCCAACTTGTAATTCAACACTGCAACTTACTTCGAGTCCAAAGTAACTCAAAATTCTCTATCCTTGCTCAATATTGAGATTCAAAATAGTTCAGGTTGTTTATGGATTAAATGTGAGTTGAAATTGGTTTATTTGGATTGAATTCTGGCCTGCTGAGAGTGTAAACATTTCTGGGTTCATTTGGAGGTCATTGGGGTGTATTCGGACTTGTTTGGGTTGACCTGTTGATCCTGTTTGGTGTTAAAAACATTTATGGATTTTGAACTATTCCTGGGCTATTCTTGAGCATCTGTTCACTGCTGCTAACCTCTATTTCTTCTTCGTCTTGTTCTAAATACCAGGTACATTTTTGAACCTGTTTTGGAGTAATTTCTCCAGTGGAATGAAAAGACAATTGCAGTTTGACATTCATTGAAGTTTTGCTGTTTTTTTTAGTTTATTATAATGCAATCAGCTTTAAAGATTTGTATGATAAATTTTTTCATTAATGCGCCTGTAAGGGACTAGTTAGATCATTAACATGTTATGTACTGTTTTGTAACTTGTGGACAATAGGTAGATGTGTGACTAGGATTGTTGTTTAACTGATTTGATTTGTTTCAAATTGTGGATTGTTAACTCCAGTATGTTGCTCGTTCCTGTTGAAATCAAGTCCAAGGTGTCAAATAGTTTTATTTTTCGGGTAATTGCTAGCTGTACTAAAAATCAAGGACAAATCACAACATATAGGCTCCTATTTACATTAGTCCAGGTCATGTATGTTTAGTTTTGAATTGGAAATTATCCATGACTCTACATGTGATTTAAATCGTTATTGAATAAGTGATTCGTTAGAGTGAGTTATAGGTAACACCTTTTCTATTCTAATAGGGATGAGCAAACAATTGTGAGTTATGTGTTAAAATCAGTGCTACAATAGCTTAAAATTGATTTCAATTCAAGTTCAAAAAATTAGGAATTATGGGTTGATGCAAGTATGATTAATTCTACAAATTAGATTTCCCCCTGCACCCGTTGATTAGATTGGACTGTCATGCTCCCTAAGGCCCAAATAATTCCCGCTCTAGCTATGGAAGTTCAATCAATAGGATATTAAGTGTATGGACCATTGTGGGTTCAGGCCGCCTATTTTCTGTGAAATAAAGCTTTGGTAGTGTACTGGAAATGTCCCGCTCTCTTTGTTCAACTTTTGAGTTTAACTGTTTGAAATCGAGTTATGTAATTTGGGACCTTTCGCGCCTATTCATTAATTAGGATCTTTCTCTTAGTGCTAGAGACAAAAGAAGAATAAAAAATCATAGGTTGCTTTAGGTTAGACTTAAATAATAAAATGAGATGAGCCTCGCTAAACAAAACGCACAAATTGCGGGGCCCTCATTAATTGTATATATTCATTACTTAGACTTCGGGATGGGCCATTTAACAAAATTTCACGGCCTTCCCGAAAATAATAATACGTTAGTCGCTTTTGACGCACTTTTAATAATTTACTTTCTTAAATTCGGGTGCACATTTATGTGACCCAAATCCTAATCTCAACGGAGTCGAGGTGTGTCCACAATCACGGGTACATTGATGTGACGTGGTTCGAGACACATTTTCACGACGTTGCAATTCTCTTTAAAATAATGATAATATTAAAAGCAGGTTAAAGGTTAAAATTTGCACATAAGTTAAAGCGTGTTATAAAATTAGATAATTAAGCCGAATATAACAGTTGAGCGACCGTGCTAGAACCACGGAACTCGGGAATGCCTAACACCTTCTCCCGGGTTAACAAAATTCCTTATCCGGATTTTTGGTTACAGAGTCAACTTTTTCATCGATTCAGGATTCAAACCGGTGACTTGGGACACCATAAATCTCTCAAGTGGCGACTCTAACTCTTAATAATAAATCCCATTTCGATTGTCCTTTAATTGGAAAAACTCCTTTACTACGCCCTTCCCGGGGTGCTGTGGTGCAAAAAGGAGGTGTGATAGGAAGAAAGATAAAGGTGAATAATCTAATCTCCAATATAACATGCTAAAGGAGTTAACTCTTTCGGTCAAACAAATTGAGGCAGTAAAGTCATCCTCAATGCCACTTGTAGGGTTTGTGACCCAAAATCGTTTGCAGAATGTGGCACTCCCTACAAAGAGAACAGATGAAGGTTTTGATCCTAACCCTTACACGCTATTTGAAAAAGCTGGATACAATCCTAGTGAGCCGTCAAAGTTAGGGATGATACCATTGGAAGCTGCAACGAGACAACCATGTGAAGGTTTGGGATACAAGCAACCGTCACCAGTGCGCATATCCATAAGAAGGGCGAGCATCAATTATATCGCTGTAGAAGATAAATTGACTGCTTCTAACAAGCCTTCTGTCTTTGATCGACTTGGAAAATCACCTGTGAGGACCTCCGTGTTTGAGATATTGGGTCCATTAAAGAAGGGGAACAAGTTCCAGAGAAATTTTCAAAGCTTAAGAACACCCGCTTACCCCAAAATCCAGAAGATCTCTAAGGATTTTCACAGTTTGGTTCCTTCTAGAATGAGGCGACAAACAAAACTTGTGATTTCATGTAAAGAAGTACTGAAGGTAAAGACATATACTGTGGTCTACAATAGGGAACGTGACGAAGACAAAGAAAGTGCGGGTTCTTCATATCATGTTCTGCACAAGGCGAGAATGGTGTTCCATTTTCAATGGAGGATTGTTGATACCCAATTTTTCCTCATATCTTTATATTTATAAAATATCCAATAATTATCCTTCAAATTACTTTTGTGATGATTTAGTCATCTAAATTCTTTATTTATGCCAACATAGTATTTAAATATTTTTATAGAATTTTTTGCAATTATATTTATATTTTTAGGCTAAATTGCACATATTTGCAACAATAGCCCATACTAATGCATAATTACATTACTGATGCGTAAAATGTTCTTTTATATTTTTAAAATAATAAATTACTATTTTAAATAATTTTAGTACACGAAAATATTTTTGGAGCTCATTTATTATTTTTACAAATTATGTAGTTATTAAAAGTGGTTATTTAAAATTTGGCCTATTTCTATTTCAATTTCAGTCCTATTTTAACCCAATACCAGCCCAATTTCCATTTTAAATTTACTCAGCCCAAACCCAGCTACCCGATTCAGCCCCAAAACCCTTTCAAATCTCGACCGTTGATCATAGAGATCAACGGCCACAAACAACCCTACCTAAAATAAACCAACCGACCCCCCCTAAAACTTCTCATTTCCTCACCGTCCGCCGCCCTGAAATCCCTCTCCTCTCTCAAGTGCTCTCAAACCTAACCCTAATCGTCACTCATCTATGGCTATCTACGGTGGTTCCTCACCACTACCTCAGGCCTCTAGTAGCCTCACTCACATTGGTATTGTCATCTCTAGGGTCCTCAAGGGACCAGCGTCAGCTGGCTTGCATTTATGGCCCCTTTTTCACCTGTTTCGGGCTGTTCCAGTGTGATTCCGAGTAATATCATCTTACATCGACTATGATCTATGAGTTTCTAAGCATGTTTCTTCACCTCTGTGTTATTCTCTTTGAAACCCTGATTTATTTCATCTGAACCTCTTAAATCTATACAGATCTGAGATAATTTAGACTTGTTTCATATGAATTTTATAATGACCTTGTCATTCTTTACAAGAATCATATGATTTTCGAGTGATTCTTCATCTTTCTCTTAACTAGGTTTTTGAGATTTCTTTTTCAAAACAGTTTGTAATTTTTGAGTGTTTTATCTTTTTCTTATGTATTTTGACTGACTTCGTAAGTTTGCTACAACCTTAACTCGTTTATACTAAAAACCCCAATTTTTGACATTCTTTGTTTGTTTCTAAGTACTGGTGTACCGATTGTGTTCTTGCCATGGTTCTTGTGATTTCTCTTTAGCCATTTGAATGCCTCGTGGTTTTCTTGTCCTAGTATGCCTCTACTGAACTACTTAGTTCAACCTTTCACAGATTATATATGTTCGTGTTCATCTTGACTGTTCGTGTTAAAACTTATATCTTTCTCCTTGAATCTTTGTCGATTTAACTGTTTGTTTTGTTAAAATTAAGTGTCGAATCCAGACTATTCATTTCTTACCTTATTTTATCTGCTAAACTTGCTGACTCTTTCATGATTTTCTCTTTGATTGAACCCTTGATTATTCTAAAGTCCTTATTTCCTAGTTTAATTTGAACATTTTTCCTTAATGAAACTTTTGATCCTTTCCTCTCTACTCAGTTTAATTGAGCTGCTTACCTTAATTAATTTTTCCTTGCCTTAGTTGTTATTTTGCTGATTCTTACTGATTTTTCCTTAACTGAAACCCCTGGGCATTCACCCCTAATTACCTACTCTGTACTCGATTTCCTTTATTAAGTATTTGTCATGCTTTTACCATTAATTATCCCTTGATTAAAGGGAAGACTTACTGATTTTACATGTGATTGACTCCCTGAATTTCTCTAACTTCTACTTAATTGATCACTTACCTTATTTTGCTAAGCTTTTGATTAATATATGAACTCCCTCCTATTCTCACTTCTAACAACGAACATTTGTTCACAAAAGCACACTTACACTCTAAAGCTCTCTTTATCTCCTCTGCTACTTGTGATAGTCACTAGTCTAGTCGGCTGAAAGCCAATGCTAGATATTGGAACTACATCTACTTTACATTCTGCACTTTTTTCTTCAACTCATATGTCTCTAGTTAGATTTTGAAATCCAAACCCTATGTGTTTCATTCCTGCACTAGTTCATCAGCTATGAATTCAACTTGTATTCCTGCTTACTGCTTTACTAGCATGTTTAAACTCTGTCCTGTTTAGTGTATGATTAGCATATCTATACCTCACCTAGTTATTTGACACTTAACCAGTCTGTTTGTGAATATGTTTTCAATCCCCTAACTATGTGATCATGTTTGTTAATTGAAGTATGTGATTGATACTGCCTATATGTTTAATCCTGTTCAAGACATGTTAGGCTTTCTGTATTACACCTGTGATCTATGTCTTAACTATTTACTGCCATGACTAGCATGCTAAGTCTCTAAGACCCTAAGTGTTTTATGCAGTTTGTTGACTATATGTTTCCTCTAACCCTATCCATGTACCCCAATGTGACTCTTGTTTGCCCCAATCCCTGTATCCCCGAGTGATATCCGTTTGTTGAGTGTTTCTGAATCTGAATGTCTTATGATCAATTAATTGTCTGCTGTTTTCAAAAGAGTTTTGGTACTCTTCTCAAACTTTTTTTTTACCACCAAACTATTTCCTATTACAGGAAACCTTTTCACTCCTAAAGTCATCTCTGTACTATTTTCAAAACCATTTTAAAAACTATGTCAAGCACTCTCACTTTACTCTTAGAATACTGCGTCCTGCCCCTCTGACATGTGTAATGCCTTGAGATCCTTGAGATCTCTCTGAACTCTAGCATGTCCAAGCTGGCCTTTCTACACTGCACCTAAATCAGTTATTATTTGAGAAACGGTCTAGGTGTGAGCACTACCCGGGATCCTTAAGGTCCTTAGGGAACTTTGACATACATATACATGGAATTGGCTATGAGCTTTGGCATTTGAGACTACTGGAGGTTTGGAAATCATTTGGGCCTGCTTCAGCCTCCCTATAGATTAATTTCTATTTATTTATGTTAATTTTTTATTTTAATTCATTTGTCTGTAATGATTATTGTAAACAAACACTGGGGCGATTCGTGAAAAGGGGAGGGTTGTTATATATATTGGGTAAATTGGGTAGATACTATGCCTATAGGGTCCATATTGATTCAAATGTGTTTGTTATATTTTCTTTAATTCCACACGATTAGAAACCATGCCTATATGATCTAAAAATGGCTTTAATAATACAGATCATGCCTATATGGTTAAAAATCAGCTCTGTAGAGATCATGCCTATAAGGGTTTCACTTTGGTTAAATGAATGCTGCTTATTTTACCTTATGCTTAATTAGAAGTCATGCCTATAAGACTTTAAATAGTTTAGTTAGAAAGTCAGTTCAGTTCATGTTTATATATTCTGAATTTGTTTAATTAATTAATTAATTAATATGTCCGCTTCTTTAAAAGTTTTTAAACACTGCCTTAATTAATATCGCTAGAAAACATGCCTATTGGGTCTCAAGTTGTCCATTCAAAATTTGTTCACCGTTTTACTGTGTTCCTAATCAATATAGATATCTTGCTCTTAGGACTACACTGTTATATGCTTAGGTAATCCTATAGGGTGATTAAAAATCCTGCAACTATAAAAACTACGTTTTGTTATTTAATACTGCACATGCTCACAGGTCTAAAATCTGTAGGCAAGTTGAATAGGTTTTTTTGACACTTCAGTCCTAATTCAGTGTTGTATGCTTTCTGCTCACCTAGATGTCATGTTCTAAGGTTTTTTCAATTAAATACTTGAAACTATTGTTTGAAATGTGCACTCACTTGCTGTGTTTGGGGAGGTAAATATGAGCCTTTAACTGTTCCTTTTTAAATGTAGTCCTAATTGTTTTGATTGACGTTTAGACTTTTCTCCTTTAAAAACCTTAGGATGGTCTAGAACAACCTAAAAGTAGAGGTCCTAAATACCTCTAGGGCCATGAGGAAGGGAGGTAGTGCATGCATAGGATAGTTTTCAAGGTTACTAGAATGCTTTAGGCTATGACCAAAAAGGGGGTAATTGGGTAGTAAGGTTATGATGACTATGCGCTAATGTCACGTGTAGCCCCTTATTGATGAGTGATTACCGGGCATTGTGTGGTGTGATCTTGTAGGCTAACCAACCTAGGACCCCTCTTTACCAATTCCTGTTGTTTAAATAAATTTTACTCTCCTTTATATATGTGCCACTTGTTCAAGTCTTTTGTTTCATTACTTGAATCATATATGTGTTTAAAATTGCCAAAACATGCCTTTATTTGCAAGTATGTGTTAAAACTATTTATTTGTTAAAAGGACTAATTCACATAAGTATAAGTTCGGCCAGGACCCACCGTTGTGGACTGAGAGGGGTGCGTAACACCTTCCCCTCAAGTTTATTTCGAGCCCTTACCCTAAATTTATGGTAATGCAAATTAGTCTAAGAGTTAACCGCTCTAGATGCCATAACACACCATAATCAGTTATGTGGCGACTCTTCAAATACCTAATTCCCAAAAGAAAACGAGTTGTCCCCATGATTGTCGAAACTCGGACTTTCCCGTCAAAAAAAGGAAAAAGGGGGCACGACATCATGGCGACTCTGCTGGGGATACCTTTAGGCTTTTACCATAAAGAACTTATCTTTTGTGAATTGGTTTAAGCATGCCTTATCCCGTACCCTTTCCCCTTATTTGAATTTAACTGTCTATTTTTAAATGCATTTATGATTCTTTTATTCCTGAAACTGACTTGTCTCCTTGTTTTCTTTTTTCTATAAACTGTCTTTCAATTATTTAATTATTGTATTTATTATTCTTATGTGCAAATACTTGACTACATGTTATTTATTGCCGCATAAATCATTCTCCACATCATATTCCACTCGTGCGTATTAAATCCTATAGCAACACTTGATGAGTGATTGTGCTCTTCCTATTTATTACCCTTAAATTCGGAAAGGCTTATTTGCGGTAAAACTAGTCGATCAGCGGTGCATCGACGGTTCCGTGCCTTTCCCCCTCAAGTTGTCCCCTTGAGGGTACTAGTCTACACCCCCATAATAACCTTACTTTGATTGAAATTATGCATGCATCATGGTCAAACCTAGTCGGATTAATATGTTGTCCATAAATAATCCTTTAAGATGAGCCTTATCCAAAAGTCCATTGGGGTTTCCATAGTTCCAACGGACACAACCACATTCTGTGCATTGATTTGGAGAACTAAATGCCAATATGTTAATCATGAATGTATAAGTAGTCGAGTCTGGTGGGAGAGAAGGGCCTAACTTTTTCCGTTTTGCAAAAAATAAGACACGAGGTCCCCAGATTCGGTATGGTTATCAACATTCCACCATTGCTACTAGACTAGTGAGAGGACCTTTCCTTAAGTGACAAGAAACATATAAGAAAGCATTTGGGAAACTTTCCTTCTCTACTAGACATTCATCCGAACAACAAGTTGATCGAGGTTGCCACTTTATTCTGGGATAGTGAAAGGGCTGTGTTTCATTTCGGCGACATAGAAATGACTCCACTCCTACAGAAAATTGGGGGACTTGCGGGATTAACTTGGGATTGCCTTGGGTTGTTGGTACCGGAGAACTGTATTGGTAAGGCATTACTAAAAATGATGGGGTTGAAGAAAACTGCTGACTTGGTATGCCTGGAGAAGTCCTACATACCCTTCGAATACTTGTATAAGAGGTATGACCATAGAAAATCCTTCCATACCCTCCATGACGAGCTTTCTATCACTTCTCTGGGACACATCCACCGCAGAGTGTTTGTGTTCATTGTATGCTTCTTGGGCTTGATAGTATTCCCAATGAAAAGGGAAAGAATCCATACTAGGTTGGCCATGGTCGCCAAGATTCTGATGGAAGATATCAATGGACAAACATACAATATAGTCCCCATGATCATAGCCGATATCTATAGGGCTCTGGAGCACTGTCAAAGAGGGATCAAACATTTCGAGGGTTGTAAGTTGTTATTGTAGTTGTGGTTATTAGAACATCTTCAATAGGGTCACTATCTCCAAGAATTTCCACGAAGGGCTTGGAACGACCATATTGCCTTCCATTACCCCAAACGGATAACTTACATTCCGGACAGGTTTGCTCAGTTAGAAAGAGCTAAAGAATGGGTAGATTTCTTCGACAATCTGATCGAGGAACGGGTTCAATGGATGTTTGAATGATTACTAACAGACGAATTAATCATCGGATGCAGGGACGCTCCACACTTGATGTTCATTGGGTTGAGAGGGATATACCCTTATGTCCCTATCCGAGTTATGAGGCAAGCAGGAAGGAAACATGTTGTACCGAGGATCGCCAATATGAGCCATTTCATAGCCGAATTTCAGAATGACGATGTTCATTACAAGTTCCATGCTCAACACATATGGCACTACAAGATCATTGTGAAAAAGAATACCATTGAGCCAGACAGGTATCATGCGGGGTATGAACCTCTCTACCCCGTATAGTTAGAGGAGAATCTGAAGGGGATGGTAAAGCCAGGAGCCGGTCGAGGGAATAAGATCATAGACGAAGAAGCTAAAGCTCAAGTCAAGTACAACAGGCTGTGTAAGATGGTCCACGACTCTGAGATTGAGCACCGAGAAATACATGAGAAAAACATGAGATTGTTCGATGAGTGGAAAGAGATGGCTGTCACTTCCAACAGAAAGTTGGAATATCTAGAGAGAGGATTAGTGGAGCTGGAGGGTAAAGTCAAAAAGAGGATTGAGGATGGCTAGAACGCTGAAGGAAGTGAAGGAGGATATCTGGCCAGAGCCTACCTGCTGCTTTGTCTGTGCGAGCTGGGGAACCTGTATGATGGAGTCAAGAAGATCGAATCTAGGGAAGGTCTTTCTGGGACCAAGTAGACTAGATTTATTTGTTTCCTAAATGTAATAAGGCCAAGTGCTAATAGTGACTTACTTTTCTATTGTCTTAGTGTCGTTTTGGGATTCGTCTATTTTCACATTATGAAACGAGGCATTTACTGGCATCAAAAGTTATCCAAATCTATTTGACGCTAGGCCTACCTCGTGCACAATGAGGCTCCTAAATTAGAACATGAATTTACATTCCCGCAATATGTGTTTAAATACTGCAAACATTTCACGATCCTTACTGACTTGTCTACCTTTTGTTTTTTTCTTCTTTATTCTTTATTCCCATCCCCTAAGGTTGGTTCGCTCATAGTGGCATCATTAACATATGATACCAGATTTAGAGGCCCTCTACCTCCTCCTCCTCCAAGTAATACAAAAGGCAGAGGAAAAGCAAAAAATGGATGACTTAAGTGGTATCCGAAAAGAGAGTATTGAGAACACGGAAACTTCATATGAACGGAGTACTCCAGCACCAAATGATCTATTCTTGAGTCTGGAACAAAGGATATTGGAATTACAAGGAGAACTTGAGCAGGTTCGCAACTTGGCAAACTTGTCACTCACCCTGAATATCCCCGACATCAACCAACAAAACACAAAGAACCCGACACCTCCCAAAAACACGCAAAATCAACATCCACAAAACCCTCCTGTACCGCCTCAATATGCAACCCCACCCCAAAATCTCAATCCATTACCAATACCAACTCTGCCACAACATCACCATCCGCCAATTCAATACCCACCAACCACCACTTACCATACTCCCCATAACTCACCACAATCCATTCCCTATCCTCAAAACTCAACCAGTGACCATCATTACACCCATGTCCTTGGCACCCATCAAAGCAACCCTATATATGTGGAAATTGTACCTCACTCTATCTAACTAATCTCCTATACACTAGAATCCTCTGAGAAGGACCTGCTCATTATAAATATGGCTAAAGAACTCAAGAAGTTGACGAGCCGAGTTCAGGGCATTGAATGCGACAAAGGAATAGAAGGTTTGAACTATGAAGACCTATGCATATATCCAGATGTACAACTATCGGAGGGATACAAACCTCCCAAGTTCGAGATGTTCGATTGTACGGGTGATCCCAAGGTTCATTTGAGGACCTATTGTGACAAGCTTGTCAGGGTTGGGAAAGATAAAAAGATCCGAATGAAACTCTTTATGAGGAATGTTACTGGAGATGCTTTGTCCTGGTACATCAGCTAAGATCCCAAGAAATGGTCCAATTGGGTGAGTATGGCATCAGATTTCATGGATCAGTTCAGGTTCAATACAGAGAATGCACCGAATGTTTTCTACATCCAAAATATTAAGAAGAAACCTACCGAGGCTTTCTGCAAGTATGCGACTCGTTGGAAGTCAGAAGCGGCCAAGGTCAAACCATCTTTGGACGAGGAACATATGAAGAAGTTCTTCGTCAGAGCACATGATCCTCAATATTATGAAAGGTTGATGGTTATTGAAAATCATAAATTCTCTGATATTATCAAACTCGGAGAAAGAATCGAAGAAGGCATCAAGAGCGAGATGGTAACAAATTTTGAGGCACTACAAGCCACAAATAAGGCATTACAATCAGGTGCCATATCAAAGAAGAGAGACGTTGGGGCAGTAATAGTGGCTCAGGGCCTAAAATCTCCACTTACCTATAATACCTCCACTCACATACCAAGCACCAACACCCACATATCAACCCTCATACCCCAGATATTCCCAACTGACCACTGCCGATACCTATAACTCCCAGCCATCTCATTTCCAGTCACCACCGACTTGCCAAAATTATCCAAGACCAAGACCAAACTTCGACCACAAGCCACCCGGACAATGCACTGCCATTGCTAAACCCATCGACTAGTTGTATGAGAGGTTGAAAGCCACAAGTTACGTCACTCATGTTCATGCTGTGGCATTAGAAAATCCATCCCAATGGGTCAATCCAAACAAAACTTGTGCGTACCATTCTGATATGAAGGGGCACACCACTGATGATTGTCGTACATTGAAAGCTAAGATCCAGATGCTAATTGACAACAAGGTCATACATGCAAAGGAAGCTGCACCCAATATATGCAATAACCCCTTCCCTGATCATAGAGGCGGTGGGGTACACGTGATAGAAATAAACGAAGAATGGGACCCTGAGGGGTCGATTGGGCTTATTCGGGAGGGCGATGACTTTAAACCCTCGGTTACACTTACTACCATTATAGTACAGACTCAGTCACCAATCGAGGTTGAGGTAGATGCATCAGTTCCATTTGAGGTAGAGATGGCTCCACCTGCAGCCACCCCCATTCCGTTTGAAGTAGAAGTGGTTGCACCTTTCAAAGTGACAGTATCAACCACACATCCTTTCGACTCAACAGCAATACCCTGAGATTATGTTTCCAAGGCTAGGCGAAAAGGAAAGGAAAAAATGGAGGAATCCGGTGCTGCCCAAGGAATCATTAGGACTGGAAAAGTCTATACACCTGAACACTTGGGAGGACCAAGTAAGGATGTCGCTACCAAGTAGCCTATCATTGAAGTAGGGCTAGATTACCTGTGGAGGAAAGTACAAGCAAAGGAGTATTCCGTCATTGACCATTTGAACCAAACCCCAGCTCATATATCCATTCTGTCACTGTTGCAAAATTTTGAGGCACATAAGAATGCTTTAATGAAGGTATTGAGTGAAGATTATGTACCCCACAACATCACTGGCGGGGAGATGGCCAATATAGTATGGTAGGTATTGGAAAGTCATAAGATCATCTTCCACGAAGATGAGCTACCTCCTGAGGGTTTGAATCACAATCGAGTATTACATATCACAGTGCAATTTGAAGACGAATTCATTGCCAGGGTCCTGTTGACGGAGGTTCGAGCCTCAATATTTGTGCATTGGACACTTTAAAAGGCTGGACAAAGGTTTAATGACATACGGGTGGGAAGCATGAACGTGAAATCTTTCGATGGCCACGATCAGTGAAATTAACCTTTGCTTGCAGATGGGGCCAGTTTGGTTCTACGTCGAGTTTCAGGTGCTTGACATATCAGCCTCATATAGTCTTCTGTTTGGCCGACCGTGGATCCATGCCACTGGGGCTATTGCATCCACATTACATCAAGTACTGAAGTTCGAATGGAATCATCAGGAGGTGATCATTCACGTAGATAGGAATAACCCCCATTTACACCATTCAAACCATCCCAGTCATTGGACATAAAAGAAGGCAAGAAGGGGAAACCTATCATCATATTGAGCGTGTCAATGCCATCGAGAAAGATAAATGGTGGAGCAGTAAAATAGAAAGCATATTGGCATGGTCTGGGTATGAACCCAGCAAAGGGTTGGGTAAGAATCTTTAGGGTATTACCAAATTGATACAGCTGAAGGGTCATGGTACTACCTTTGGGCTCGGATATCAGTACACATAGCAAGAGTATAATGATTGGTTGCCTCCATGGAACAGATCATATTACCCTCTCGAGCAACTAGTGCCACATCTAGATCAAGCTTTTCACCAAGACGATACAATGTGGGGAACTGCAGAAGAGGAAGCATTAGCTGGGTTGAAGATTCTGTTCTTGGAGGATGAAGACATGGGCTGCAATGCAATAATTGAGGAGGAGGAGGAAGAAGGCCTCATTATTTAGACTGTGAAGAAGGGAGTTATTCTTAAGAACTGGACCGCCACACCATCCCGGGCCTGCCGAGTCCCTGGGTAGCTTGGCAGATTTTATTTCTATAGCCATTCTAGGCATTTAAGATTTTCAATAATTTTGTTTTAAAGACTTACTTGTTTCAAAATAAATTCTCGCTTCATCGAGTCGCACTTGATGGAATGTTGTTTAATTTTAATCAAATACATTTTCTCTTTATTATTGATTACTATTTTTACATTTTTTCTTTCTACAACGTTATTATTACTTTTCCTGATAAACCTGTGACTGTGACATATGACAAGGCAACACAACATGAGAATAGTGATTTAGATGAAGAAGATGAGATACCTGAGGAAGTTGTTAGGGAAGTTGAAAACTTTGAGAATAAGTCTAAGTCCAATCTGGACGAAACCGAAGCAGTAAACTTGGCGGACACCGAGACTGTCAAGGAGACTCGCATCAGCATTTATTTATCACTAACAGAGAACGAAGAGTACATCCATTTCTTAAAAGAGTATGAGGACATTTTCGCAGGGTCATATGATGATATGATCGGTTTAAGCACGTCCAGAGTGGCTCACAAGTTGCCTACTAATCCCATATGTTCACCAGTGAAGCAGAAACACAGAAAATTCAAACCAGACATGAGCATGAAAATCAAGGAGGAAGTTACCAAGCAGATCAAAGACAAAGTTCTCAAGGTGGTTGAGTACCCAACTTCCGAATAAGGATGGGAAATTCAGAGTGTGTGTTGACTATCAGGATTTAAACAAAGCAAGTCCCAAGGATGACTTCCCACTACCAAACATACACATCCAGATCGATAATTAAACTAAGCATGAACTCCAATCCTTTGTAGATTGCTTTGTGGGTTATCAATAGATCTAGATGGACAAAGAAGATGCGGAGAAAATAGCTTTTATAATACCTTGGGGGTGTACTATTAAAAGATGATGCCATTCGGTCTGAAGAATGCTGGGGCTACATGCATGAGAGCCATGACAACTATCTTCCATGATATGATACACAAGAAATAGAGGTGTATGTGGGTGACGTCATTATCAAATCAAAGAGGACCGCAGATCACATAGCGGACTTGAGAACACTCTTTGACAGGCTAAGGAGGTAGAACTTGAAACTGAACTCCGCAAAGTGTGCATTCAGGGTTCCCGTAAGAAAGTTACTGGGATTCATTATTAGTCATCAAGGGTTCGAGCTGGATCCATCTAAAGTCAAGGCTATTTAGGAGTTACTACCACCTAGGAGCAAAAAGGACATGATGAGCTTCCTAGGACGCGTCAACTATGTCAGTCGATTCATAGCACAATCCACAGTCATATGTGAACCCATTTTCAAGATGCTGAGTAAACATGCTGAGACAAGTTGGATCGAGGATTGTCAGAAAGCTTTTGACAAGATCAAGGAGTACCTGTCCACACCACCAGTTCTGGTCCTACCAGAACTAGGATGACCTTTGCTACTCTATCTATCTGTATTAGATGGATACTTCAGATGTGTTCTGGGACAACATGACGAGATAGGGAGAAAGTAGCAATCCATATATTACTTGAGTAAGAAGTTCACGCCTTACAAAGCACGATACTCTCTACTGGAACGCACTTGGTGCGCTTTGACCTGGACAACTTAGAAATTGAGGCATTACTTCTATGCCTATACCACATACCTCATATCCAGGACGGACCCTTTGAAGTACATATTTCAGAAACACATGTCGGTTGGGAAGTTAGCCAAGTGGCAGATACTTTTGAGTGAGTTAGACATCGTCTATGCAACTCAAAAGGCTTTTAAAGGACAAGCGTTGGCAGATTATCTTGTTGAAAATCTGGTGGGAGGAGAATACGAACCCTTGAAAACATATTTTCCTGATGAAGAAGTGTCATTTGTAGGAGAAGACATTACCGAAGCATACAACGGCTGGAGGATGTTCTTTGACAGAGCTACAAATTTCAAAGGAGTGGGCATTTGAGCAGTGTTGGTATCAGAAACAGGCCAACATTATCTGGTATCTGCAAAACTTAGATTTCCCTACACCAACAACATGGCAGAGTATGGAGCCTACATACAAGGACTTAATATGTCAATCAACATAAACATTCAGGAGTTGCTGGTAAACAGTGATTCGGATTTGCTTGTGCACCAGGTATAAGGAGAGTGGGCCACCAAGAATTCCAAGATATTGCCATATCTGCACCATGTGTAGGAATTGAAAAAGAGGTTGACGAAGATATAATTCAGACAAGTGCCTAGAATTCAGAATGAGTTTAACAATGAATTGGCCACCTTGTCATCCCTTATACAACATCCAGACAAGAATTACACTGATCCAATCCCAGTAAGAATCCGTAATCAGCCAGCACATTGTGCTCACGTTGAAGAAAAAACAGATGGAAAGCCTTGGTTCCATGAAATCAAGGAGTATTTGTCAAAGGGAGAATATCCGGAGCATGAGAACCACACTAAGAAACGCACACTCTGGAGATTGTCCAATCACTTCTTCCACAACAGAGGAAATCTGTACAGGAGAACTCCTGATTTGGGATTGCTAAGATGTGTCGATGCAAAAGAAGCTTCTAAGCTACTTGAGGACATACATGATGGGAGTTGCAGCCCGCATATCAATGGTTCTTTCTTAGCCAAGAAGATACTAAGGGCCGATTACTTTTGGATGACCATGGAGACAGTCTGCGTATAGTATGTATGCAAATGCTATTAATTTTAAGTGCATGTCGACCTGATAAAAGTGCAGCCAAATGAGCTCAATGCAACAAGCTCACCTTGGCCATTTGCCGCCTGGGGAATGGATTTGAGCCCACTGCTTCAATCGGGCACATGTTTATTCTAGTAGCCATTTATTACTTCACAAAATGGGTAGAGGCCACATCGTACAAAGCTGTAATCAAGAAAGTCATCACATATTTTGTCAAAGATCGCATTGTTTGCCGATTCGAAGTTCCCGAATCCATGATTACTAATAATGCCGCCAATATCAACAGTGATTTAATGAAAGACATGTGTGAAAATTTCAAAATCAAACACAAGAATTCCATAGCCTATAGACCTCAGATGAACGGAGCCATAGAAGCCACCAACAAAAATATCAAGAAGATACTAAGGAAGATGGTAGAAAACTACAAACAATGGCATGAGAAGCTACCCTTTGCTTTATTGGGATACCGCACTATAGTTTGCATATCAACCGGGGTGACTCCCTACATGTTAGTTTATGGTAGTGAGGCTGTCATACCAACTGAGGTAGAGATTCCTTCTTTAAGAATCATACAGGAAGCTGAACTCAGCTATGCAGAATGGATAATGAGCTGCTATGAACAATTGGCCCTCATGGATGGAAAAAGGATGAATGCAGCATGTCACGATCAGCTTTACCAGAACAGAATTTCTAGTTTCAACAAAAGGGTCACCAAGGCAATTTGCACAAGGACAACTGGTACTGAAGAAGGTCTTCCCACATCAAGATGAAGCTAGAGGGAAATTCTCTCCCAATTGGAAAGGTCTTTACATGGTTAACAAGGTGCTAACAGGAGGAGCACTCATATTTGCAGAAATGACCGGAGAAATCTGGCCAAAACCAATCAACTTAGACGCAGTCAAGAGATACTATGCTTAGATTATTTACATTTCCTCATCTGATGTAATTGATCTACGCTTGACGTGACTCCCATTTAAGAGGGGATATGTATGCAGCCTTATGGGTTCGGTCATATCATAATAAAATTTCCATTTTCCCCCAAGATCAGAAACTGGGGAAGAATTTTGAGGAGGACCCTCAAATTCCGGAGCAAGTCCAGCCAATACCAACATATGTCAGACGGTCAGTAATCGCTTAGGAAACTGGGGTAGAATTTTGAGAAGGACCAAACTGGGATAGAATTTTGAGGAGGACCCTCAAAATTCTAACATAAGAAAGCTGCAATGTTCTGAAACATGTTACTGTCGCTAGTTCATCTATAAAAAAATAACCTGATACATCAATATGTTTCTAAAATGACTCTATTTTTATCAATAGTTGCATATTTTCAAAAACTCTATCTCTATAATAGTCAGGTGTTACCCAGGGAAACTCGAAAAGGCCTCCAAAATAGAGTAATGCCAGACTAACGGACAGAAGCACGAACCACCCCCTACAAAACTCACATTTTTTCTTTGAACGCATGCACATATGACGTAGTAATAGCATCCACAAATATATACACATAACAAGATCACTATCAATCAGGCCCTCAGACATTGAATATATCTCCAGCTAAGACATACACTACTATTATTTGCTACTCGCTCCTTGCATAAGGCTAATCCCTGCCTCTATATTTGCATGAGGCTAATCCCTGCCTCCATATCTGCATAAGGCTAATCCTTGCCTCCATATTTGCATGAATCTAAAATTTACCTCCCCATTTGCATGAGGCTAATCCTTGCCTCCTATATTTGCATAAGGATAATCCTTGCTTCCCTATCTGCATGAGGCTAATCCTTGCCTCCATACTTGCATGAGGCTAATCATTGTCTCCCCATTTGCATGAGGCTAATCCTCGCTTCCAATATTTGCATAAGGCTAATCCTTGCCTCCCTATCTGCATGAGACTAATCCTTGTCTCCCTATTTACATGAGGCTAATCCTTGCCTCCATACTTGTATGAGGCTAATCCGTGCCTCCCCATCTGCACGAGGTTAATCCCTACCTCCTATTTGCATGAGGCTAATCCTTGCCTCCCTATCTGCATGCGGATAATCCTTGTCTCCCATATTTGTATAAGGATAATCATTGCCTCCCTATCTGCATGAGGCTAATCCCAGCCTCCCCATCTACACGAGGCTAAGCCCTTCCTCCTATATGTATGGGGCTAATCCTTGCCTCCATATCCGCATGAGGTTAATCCCTACCTCCATATTTGCATGAGGCTAATCCTTGCCTCCATATTTGCATGAGGCTAATCCTTTCCTCCATAGCTGCATGAGGCAAATCCTTGCCTCCATACTTGCATAAGGCTAATCCTTGCCTCCCCATTTTCATAAGGTTTATCCTTGCCTCCTATATTTGCATAAGGCTAATCCTTGCCTCCCTATCTACATGAGGCTAATCCTTGCCTCTATATTTGCATAAGGCTAATCCTCGCCTCCATATCTGCATGAGGCTAATCCTTGCCTCCCTATCTGCATGAGGCTAATCCTTGCCTTCATATCTGCATGAGGCTAATCCTTGCCTCCACGTTTGCATGGGACTAAGCATTGTCCCTGTTTGCACGAATATTGCTCTATTTTTAGTACTATCTATTTGCTTTTAAATTGGGCTAACCTCTTCCCTCTATTTTACAAGACTATGCCTCGTCTTGTTAACATCATATTATTGCATATCATGGGCTGAAATATCGGTAATCTATCCAAGGGCATCATAGTCTAAAAGGCATCATCATCATAGCCGGAAGACACCATGCCATGGCCTGAGGATCCCTCAAATTTGCATATCATTATTCAAAGGCATCATGGTTCGGAGGAACCATATTCATGGCTTGCAAATCCCTTATCATATGCTTCATGGCCCAGGACATCATGGTCCAAGGACGTCATCTTAAACCGTCCAAAGACAACCTTCATGATCCAAAGGGAATCTGCATCATGTTTATATTTTTGCACCAATACACGTCGGTAGCATCTCTTCATCTGCAGGTGACCAGCAAACAACCACTATCCTAGAAGGACGACCTCTCTCCAGTTCCTTGAATAGTCTCAAACCTTAACCGCTCACCATAGCCGCTCTTGCATCTCGTTTCCGTTCTTGCTGGCTTCATCGTTATATTCCAACAATGAATCCAGAACTACACATGGCATGATTCCTGTAAAATCAGGGATATGTAGGCAACTCGAAGATCAGAGTCCGACCTCTATCTTTCAAAACATCCCGACCGGTCAAAATTATCCATCCTATTTCATCCTTCTCGGGTAAATAGGGGTAGCATTGATACCCAATTTTCCTCATATATTTATATTACATAAATACATTCAAAATAATACATATGCAGTTATAAGCATGCACAAATATTTTTATAATTTTCTATAATTTTTAAAAGCTCCAAATCAATTTATTTCATTTCTTTTTATTTATAAATTATCCAATAATTATCCTTCAAATTACTTTTGTGATAATTTAGTCATTTAAATTATTTATTTATGCCAACATAGTGTTTAAACATTTTTATTGTATTTTTTGCAATTATATTTATATTTTTAGGCTAAATTGCACATCTTTGCAATAGTAGCCCATAATAATGCATAATAACCTTATTGATGCGTACAATGGTCTTTTATATTTCTAAAATGATAAATAACTATTTTAAATCATTTTATTACACGAAAATATTTTTGAAGCTCGTTTATTTTTTTTATAAATGATGTAGTTGTTAAAAGTGGCTATTTAAAATCTAGTCTATTTCTATTTCAATTTCAGCCCTATTTCAACCCAATACCAGCCCAATTTCCATTTAAATTTACCCAGCCCAAACCCAGCTACCCGATCCGGCCCCAAAACCCTTTCAAATCTTGGCCGTTGATCATAGAGATCAACGAACACAAACAGCCCTACCTAAATATAAACCAAACGACCCCCCAAATCCTCTCATTTCCTCACCATCCGCCACCCTGAAATCCCTTTCTCAGGTGATCTCAAACCTAATCCTAATCATCACTTATCTATGGCTATCTATGGTGGTTTCTCACCACCACCCCAGGCCTGTAGTAGCCTCTCTCACGTTGGTATTGCACTCTGCAGGGTCCTCAAGGGACCAGGGGCAGCTGGCTTGCATCTATGGTCCCTTTCTCTCCTATTTTAGGTTGTTCTAGTGTGATTCCGCGTAAGATCGTCTTACATCGACTATGATCTATGGGTTTCTAGGCATGTTTCTTCACCTCTGTGTTGTTCTCTTCGAAACCTTAATTTCTTTCTTCTGAACATCTTAGATCTGTACAGACTGAGATGATTTAAACTTGTTTCATATGACTTTTATAATGACCTTGTGATTCTTTACAAGAATCGTATGATTTTCGAGTGATTCTTCATCTTTCTCTAAATTAGGGTTTCTGAGATTTCTTTTTCAAAACAGTTGGTAATTTTTGAGTGTTTGATCTTCTGCTTCTTATGTTTTTTGACTGATTTCATAAGTTTTCTACAACCGTAACTCATTTATACTAAAAACCACTAATTTTTGACATTCTTTGTTTGGTTTCTGAGTACTAGTGTACCGATTTTGTTCTTGCCTTTATTCTTGTGATTTCTCTTTAGCCATTTGAATGCCTCTTGATTTTGTTGTCCTAGTATGCCTCTACTGAACTTCTTAGTTCAACTTTTTATTGATTCTATTTGTTTGTATTTATCCTGACTATTCGTGTTAAAACCTATATCTTTCTCCTTGAATCAGTGTCGATTTAACTATATGTTTTATTAAAATTATGTGTCAAATCCTGGCTATTCATTTCTTACCTTATTTTATCTGCTAAATTTGCTGACTCTTTCACGATTTTCTCTTTCATTGAACCCTTTATTATTCTAAAGTCCTTATTTCCTGGTTTGATTTGAACACTTTTCCTTAACAAAACTTTTGATTCTTACCTCTCTACTCGGTTTAATTGAGCTGTTTACCTTAATTAATTTTTCCTTGCCTTATTTATTATTTTGCTGATTCTTACTGATTGTTTACTTAATTGGAAACCCTTATGCATTCACCCCTAATTACCTACTCTGTACTCGATTTCCTTCCTTAAGTATATGTCCTGCTTTTACCATTAATTATCCATTAATGAAATGGAAGACTTACTGATTTTACATGTAATTGTTTCCCTAAATTTCTCTAATTGCCACTTAATTGATCCCTTACATTATTTTGCTATGCTTTTGATTACTATATAAACTCCCTCATATTCTCACTTCTAACAATGAACATTAGTTCACAAAAGAAGATTTACACTCTAAATCTCTCATTTTCTCCTCTGCTACTTGTGATAGTCACTGGTCTAGCCGGCTGAAAGCCAATGCTAGATATTGGAACAACATCTGCTTTATATTCTCCACTCTTTTCTTCAACTGGTTTGTCTCTAGTTAGATTTTAAAATTCAAACCCCATGTGTTTCATTCCTGCACTAGTTCATCAGCTATGAATTCAACTTGTATTCCTGCTTACTGCTTTGCCTAGTTCTGTTTAAACTCTGTCCTGTTCAATATATGATTAGCATATCTACACTTCACCTAGTTAATTAATACTTAACCAGTCTGTTTGTGAATATCAGTTCAATCCCCTAACTATGTGATCATGTGGGCTATTTGAAGTATGTGATTGACCCTGCCTGTATGTTTAATCCTATTCAAGACATGTCAGTCTTTTTGTATTACACCTATGATCTATGTCTTAACTATTTACCGTCCATGACTAGACTGCTAAGTCTCTAAGACCCTGAGTGTTTTGTGTAGTTTGTTAACTATATTTTTTCTCTATACCCTATTCATGTACCCCAATGTGACTCTTCTGTACTCAATCCCTTTATACCCATGTGAGATCTATTTGTTGAGTATTTTTGAATATGAATGGTTTATGATCAATTGATTGTCTGATGTTTCAAAAGAGTTTTGGTACTTAGGGATCAACTAGCAAGGTGGTACCTCCAATTTCAACAATTCGAAATTGTGTACATAAGACAAAAATCTATAAAAGGACAAGCGTTAACATAGTTCTTGGTAGATCACCCTATGCCTGATGATTGAGAGCTAACTGACAATCTACCTGATGAGGACACCATGGTCATTGAAGTTCAGCCTTCATGGAAGATGTACTTTGATGGTGCTGCACATCGCGGAGGAGCTGGTGCTGGTCATTGAAGTTCTACCCTACTCTTTTTTGTTGACGCAAGTCTGCTCTAACAATGTTCCCGAGTATCAAGCACTAATACTTGGGCTTAAAATGTCTGTCGAAATAAAGCGGTTGCAATTGGAAGTCTTTGGTGTCTCTCAGTTAGTGGTCAATCAGCTTTTAGGTAGTTATGAGGTCAAGAAGCCTGAACAACTCCCATATCATGATTACGCTAAAAAATTAATGGGGTGGCTCGGTGATGTGACTATTCGGCATGTGCCAAGGAAAGAAAATAAGAAGGTTGATGCTTTAGCTTCCCTAGCTTTGTTGTTAATCCTTCCTGATCAAGCGCAAGTTACTGTCTGCCAAAAATAGGTAGTACTGCCGCCAAATAACGCTGAAGGTGAACAAAATGAACTCAAGCATCTTGTCGCTATTTCTGAATTCGAGAAATAAGAATTGCGACAACCCATTATCGACTACTTATGATATGGGATACTTCCAAAAAATCCACGGAGAAGAACTGAAATCCGTGTCGTGCACCTCGCTTCCTTTACTACAAAGATACCCTATACAGAAGATCGTTCAAGGGAGTACTCATGCAATGCTTAGGGGAAGATAAAGCACTCCAAACTTTGCAAGAAGCGCATTTTGGGGTATGTGGGTCACTCCAGTCTGGAGACTTCGAATGTTTGTCCTTAAAAGGAAACTATAACTTTCCAATCTTAAGTTGGACATATAAGTCCCTTTGCACCTTAAGTTGGCCTCTTCGTGGGTTTGTCCTTAAAAGGAACTATAACTTTCAATCTTCAGGTGGACATATGAGTCCATTTGCACCTTCTCTGATAGTCAGACCACATTGAGAGTAATCTCTCGGGGAGTTGGGCCACATTATGAGTAATCTATCTGGTAGTCAGGTCACACTGAGAGTAATCTCTCCCATAGTTGGACCACATTGAGAGTAATGTCTTCGGTAGTCGGGCCACATTGAGAGTAATCTCTCTAGTAGTCGGGCTACACTGAGAGTAATCTCTTCAGTAGTCAGGCCACATTGAGAGTAATCTCTCCGGTAGTCGGGCCATGAGAGTAATCTCTCTTATATTCGGGCCGAGATGAGTACTAATCCCTTCACACCTTAACACACACACTCTTCTTCATGCATGGATTATCTCGTTAAACAAGTACACTTCCTTCTTGTTTGACCTACAAAAAAGGACAATAGAATAAAGAAAGCCCAAGAAATAAGAAGAAATTACCTTCGCGTCAATGCTTCCATGTCGTCAAAATTAGACTCAAAGTGGTATGCAAACGTTGAAAGTAAAACTTATAGAATAAAGAGTATTGTATTTATAGAAGTCATAAGGCAGTTCTTGGAGGTGAATTGTCGATGTGGGATTGTGTATTTTGCACTTTAGATAGAATTCGACTACTGCATTGTTACTTCATAATAGGATTGGTCTTCGCGGTAATCCAAAATCAATCAAAATTGCTATTTGGAATTGAAATCACTGGTGGCTACACTTTCAGGGAGATTAACGCAAAAATCCCATTTCCAAATCACACAAGGTCGGCTACGTGTGAAATTTTTAAATACCTTTAAATTGTGTGAAATTTTCTAATCATGGCAATAAAAAAGAATGTGATCCAATCATTACAATAAGTCTTGATTTTAGTTTTCTACTGCTATATGGAGATGCACTGGCGCTACAACTAATTTTAAAATAATAGTTTGCATGGTTTGATCTTTGTCCTTATTCAAAGGTAAATGGTTATTACATTGTCCAGGTAATTGATTGGGTATATATATAACCAATTACATGGGTAGTACTCTACATTTTACTCTGACATGCGACAAATTTGAGAAGTTAGCAATACTTTGTGGCCTATTTTCGGTTACGACAAGTCTATATCTCAACATATCTTGAAGCAGGGACATTTGTAGGCATGTAAATTTTATTAAAATTAAATCCATAAAATTATTTGGATTATATTTTAAAATTCAAGATACATTGGTCCTAATAAATATTATGGGCTAATATAATTGAATTAATTTTATAAGTCCAACATATATTGATTAAATAAATAAGTCTTAATCAATTGGGCTAGCTCATTTAATTGGGCTAAAGTGATGAGCCAACTTCACTAAGCCCAAGATGTCATCTTCCTAGAGGCCCAATTTGGTGTCACATGTCAAATGATATTGCGCGCCAAGTGAAATGCAAGAGCTAATGAGATCGTGCCACGTGTTAAAATAACAAGACATGCCAAATCAAATTTAAGCCGTCGAAGTCTCCAAGATAAAATCTTCAAGTTTGCCGGTCTTCAAGTTGAAGTCTTCACATTCGCCACCCTTCAAGTTGAAATATTTAATCCCTCCTAATCTCCAAGTTGTAGTCTTCAAGTCCGTCGGTCTTCAAGTTTCAGTCTTAAAGTCGAAATATTTAAACCTCCAAATCTTCAAGTTCAGCTCCTCAAACTCATCGGTCTTCAAGTGAACATATTTAAGCCCCCAAAATATTCAGGTTGAAATGTCAAATTCTACCGAATCTTCAAGTTTGTCAGTCTTCAGGCTGAAACGTCAAAGTTCGCCGAATCTTCAGGTTTGTCGGTCTTCAGGTTGAAGTCTGCAAAGTCCACCAAATCTTCAAAGTTTTCCAAGTGTTCAAGTAGACATCATCAAGTGCATGAAGTCTTTGAGTTGAAGCTTTATAACTTTCCAATCTTAAGGTGGGCATATAAGTCCCCTTGCACCTTAAGTTTGCCTCTTCGTGGGTTTGTCCTTAAAAGGAAACTATAACTTTCCAATCTTAAGTTGGATATATGAGTCTCTTTGCACCTTAAGTTGGCCTCTTCGTGGGTTTGTCCTTAAAAGGAACTATAACTTTCAATCTTCAGGTGGACATATGAGTCCCTTTGTACCTTCTCCGATAGTCGAGCCACATTGAGAGTAATCTCTCTGGTAGGCGAGCCACATTAAGAGTAATCTCTCTGGTAGTCAGGTCGCATTGAGAGTAATCTCTCCGGTAGTTGGACCACATTGAGAGAAATATCTTCGGTAGTCGGGCCACATTGAGAGTAATCTCTCCAGTAGTCAGGCCACAGTGAGAGTAATCTCTCTGGTAGTCGGGCTACATTGAGAGTAATCCCTCCGATAGTCGGGCCATAAGAGTAATCTCTCTAATATTCGGGCCGAGATGAGTACTCATACCTTCATACCTTAACACACACACTCTTCTTCATGCATAGATTATCTCGTTAAACAAGAACACTTCTTTCTTGTTTGACCTACAAAAAAAGGACAATAGAATAAACAAAGCCCAAGAAAACAAGAAGAAATTACCTTCGCGTCAATGCTTCCAAGTCGTTAAAAGTAGAATCAAAGTGCTATGCAAATGCTGAAAGTGAAACTAACAGAATAAAGAGTATTGTATTTATAGAAGTCATACGGCAGTCTTGGAGGTGAATTGTCGATGTGGGATTGCATATTTTGCACTCCGGATAGAATTCAACTACTGCATTGTTACTTCGTAATAGGATTGGTCTTCACAAGAATCCAAAAGCAATTGAAATTGCTATTTGGAATTGAAATCACTGGCGGCTACACTATAAACAACTAATATTGGTTATAGTACAAAAGTATTCTTAGTTGTGTAGCTTGGCAAGCCGTCCCTTATGGGTTGTTGAAACCAACCCCTTTGTAGGAAAACTTTTGCGACTATAAGTAAATTAACTATTTGTGTAGCTTGGCAAGCCGTCCCTTATCGGTTGTTGAAGCCAGCCCCTTTGTAGGGAAACTTTCGCATCTATTATTTAGTTTACTTTCTTGGAGTCTCTTACTGTGTTCCTTGTACAGTGGCATCAGAGCCAACCCATCCTTTCGTAGGGAGGAACAATTTACTAAATATGTCTGAGTCATTTCCATCATCCTTTTCCCTTGCAAAAACCAATATGTCCCTTACTCTATATAAAACCTTGTCCAAAAAATATAATTACCTCTATGAAGTAGATATCCTACCCGATGAACAAAAAGTATCATCCACTGAACTACCCCTCATAAACCCCTACTCAGCTTTCTCCAAAAAATCATTTGCACCCTGGACCCAAATTCGTTCCTTAGTCCAACACAAAACAAAAGGAGTCAAAGAATATGTTGCTGCCTCAAAACTTGACCAACATCCTATTCTTGCCACTCGAGAGGAACAATTTATTATCCTCCAATTTCCAGATGATTTTCCCAGACAATGGGGAGATCATGGGTTTACCCATATCCATTTTTGTGCAATCCGAGATGCTCTGACTTATCATGGAAGAAAAGGTCAACCTATTATTGCTCGACTTTCTCTTCTAGATACAAGATACTTAGAGTACCAACATACAAATTTGAGTACTGCAGAAGTTACCCTAAATGCCGGGACAGTCTTCATAACTATGTTTCCAAATTTCAACATGTCCCTTTATGACCCATACTTAACCTAAGCACTAAAAATCCAAATCCAAATCCAAGGAGCCTCATAAGCCAAAGATTCCATCCAAGCTACTCTTCATCACCAAATAGCGTAGCGAGTTCAAAATTATGCCATGGATCTATGCCTTCCTGGAGGAGAAAATGCTTTACTCTTGAATATTGATGCCACCAAAGGAAACATCATGTGCATCCAAATACCCAGATAAATTTCCAGAGATGAGCTTGTCAAAATTCTTCCTGATTCCTGGATCACAAATTACGAGTAGCTAAGGGCACCAGAGGAATCTCTACAATCTGGCGAGTCAAATTTTATGAAAATAAATGGCAAAACCATTTCCATAAGCTTTGAGCATTGCCATATCAAAAAACCCAGTAAAACCATCTTCTCTTGCCAAATTATTCAACCCAAAGATACAAAAAATACATACAATGAACCTGACAGAGTGTTCTTCTAGAATATACAAAGCATCATGGAAGAACATGACTGGTGCCAACACTTTGATAAACAGGGTAAACAAGGTTGGTGGTTCAAGTGCCCCTTGATAGGTCTTTGCACATGGGATCTTTGTTGTGACTGCCAAGACTATTTGGAAGATCCAATTGGAGAATATGATGAACAATACCAATGTCATTAGAAAAGGTTCGGCCTCAATGAAACCAAACCAAAATCCAAGAAGAAGGGGAAAACCACTAAAAAATAATTTCGAGCCAAATTTGAAAATAAAGATCATTCAATTGGCTCATTAAGTCGTCCAGTGTCTTGTCAGTTACTAACCCTAAGAATGGCCAAAATTACCAAAAAAATTCACTCCAAGCTGGGAAGATAGTGAAACCACACCCAAATCCAAACCAACATCAGCTCATACCCCTACGTCTAAAAAGCCACCCGAACCTAAAACTCCATCAACCCGAAAGCCGCACAACCACATATATTCATGCTAAGTCCTTCAAGTTCCAATCATACCCTAGATTTCCCTTCACTTCAATATTTTGAAAAAGAGGGTGTAATCCATGCTCCAAAAATTCCCAAGAAGAACATTGTGCTACCTACTTGAGAAAAACCCCCAACAAGTGACATCGAAGCAACAATGAACTGGCAATCAGAAAACTCCATTTGCCAAAACAAAGTGCCGAACAACATTGGCAACACCATAAAGAAAGTGGCCCATACACAAAACAAAATGATGAGCAAAGTGGAAATAATTAAGAAAAAGGTGGAGCAGACATCGTCTCACCATGCAGACTAATAAAAGCCTTGGAACTAAGGTTGGAAAATTTACAATACGAAATTTATCCGCCAGGAACTTCACTTTTCCAATTCTTCCAACAACAACTAAATGAGACAATTTCAATCAGAGAACAAATTCAACTTCTGAGAAATAACCAATTTGAGTCACAAAAGAGCCCAATTTTCCTTTCAAAACCTACCTTCTTCCCTATGTCGCCATAATTTTATTCCCCACCAAATTGGACTACACCTTTTATACTTTTCCAACTACCTAACAAAATCTTATTTCTTTCACCCAACCCTTAAACGAAGAACATGATTTTGATATTGCAAAAATGTTTTGGGAAAGGAAAGATGTTGTTACGGCGCAAAAACAAACCAAGCAAAGGCGAGATCATGGTGAAAATTCAAAAGGGTCTAACCCCAAAAATATGATAATTTATGACCAGAAGAAGATACCCCATGGTCAGAATCTCTAAGTTCATTAGAAGATGAAACAATGGAAGATAGCTCTCAATCATGCAATAAATCCATAACAAACTCTTTCGAAGACGACAAGAGACGCAGAAATATCTGAAGTAGATGAGGAAAAATAAGGCATGACAAATGAACCAATCCTAGAAAGAAGATATAACCCCATGGCGTCAAAACCAGTTGGAACTGGTTTCCACACTTTCACCTTAGATGACGTCAAGGTTTCAAAATGGCCTCAAAGGATCCAAGACTTCTATACTTATATGGTGACCAAAAATTTGGCGGAATAAGAAAAGTATATCATCCTTTCAGAACTCACTTCACGATTCTTAGGAATCCTCAAATATTGGTGGAACTCACTTGGATTTCAAGACAAAAATACTTTTCTTACTTCCCAATATTTTGCTTTCAACAGCAGGATCCTACTTGAAGTTTTTTGCAGAGATACTAGCCAAAGATAGGAGAAAATGCAAAGACAACTCTTCGAGATGAAATATGTGTCACTCGACAGAAATGACATTGATAGAACTTTTCAAAAAATGGTGAAGATATACTTCGAGATCGGTGGAGAGATCAATATAAAGTAAACCTATATCTCTTCCATTCCAAAGTTGTTGGCAAGACGAACCATGACCATCATTGAAGCAAAGTTTTAGTCCATAACAATCCCACAAATTGGTTACATCAGGCAAGCTAT
Organism: Nicotiana glauca; assembly: GCA_026770625.1. Taxonomy (NCBI): domain Eukaryota; kingdom Viridiplantae; phylum Streptophyta; class Magnoliopsida; order Solanales; family Solanaceae; genus Nicotiana; species Nicotiana glauca. Next base: position 72,370 of record MU699542.1, on the reverse strand, counting down.
TTTCGTCGCATTGGATGACATTTGTACGAAGTGCTCAGCCCTAAAACGAACTATCCAACACAATCTAGTGCTTGACAAAACATGCCGCAAATCTGACCTGATCACTGGAGCAGGATGTTCCTGCCACACATCTAGGCGACATAAAGGATTCAAGAGTTTTAGATGGCCAAGAATTCTAAATGGAAATCAAATTCCAAGAGACGCACAAAATATTTCAGGCGTAGAATTCCAGGAATTTTTCACAAGAAAAACATATGCTTTAATTGCCACAACATTGGTCATTTCGCAAAAAATGTCCCCAATCAAGAAGGTCTATCAAACTCTTTGAAGAGATTGAAGATTACACTGGCATACATCTCGGAAAAAAGGAGGACCTTGAATCCATATTCTCTGTGGATGATGAACCTAGTGAAGAAACTTTGTTCTCTCTTGATATCAATGGATATCAAGGCAATGATCACTACCAAATTTCATAACTAGTGATCGAAGTCCGAGAAGAGATCAATGCTCTCATAGTCGTTCCTCAAGTAGAACTCAAAGTTTATTCATCCAAATGGGATAAACCAACTTGAGTTATTGCTTTCATCGACACTGGAGCTACTTCCTCACTTATAAATCCTGTTGTTCTCCCTGAAGATCAATGGGTGCCACACTTTAAGGACTTCAACACTGCATTAAATAGAATCTTGACCACAACTGTCATTACAAAGCACCCTATCACAATTGAGTTCTCTCCAGGATTGAAGTACAAAACCAAACTGATAGGGCTTGATGTACCAGGAAAATATCTTATTGTTGGATTCGACATTTATAGACAACTTAGAGATCAACTCAAGATCAAGGCTAACGGGATAGCTTTTAAAAAGCAGTTCAAACTTTATTCTGAGATTCCAAGGCTATTCCAAATCACCAACGACGAACAAATCAAAGAGATTGGGCAAAATCTCATTGAGCATTCATGTGCTGAATCCCACAAGATTTCATGAAGAAAGGGAAAGTCCCGTTATGGAAAAACGAAGAGTTTTTTTATCAAGCTCCCTTTCAAGAAGAATGCAAACACCGATCCAACAAAAGCCAATACATGTTCAACTTGCAAAGAAAGAATATGAAGAACTTTTGGAATTTTACCTAATAGAGTCATCGGATTCACAATGGGCATGCGAAGCATTTTATGTCAACAAAAGAGATGAGCAGATAAGAGGAAAACTCAGGTTAGTCATTCACTACCAGCCACTTAACCATTTCCTCCAAGATGATAAGTTCCCTGTCCCAAATAAACTCACTCTTTTCTCCGACTTAGCCAAGGCCAACTATTTTTCCAAGTTTGATTTAAAATCTGGATTTTGCAATTGGGAATCCACCCTAAAGAAAGACACAAAATGGGATTTTGCATCCCCGATCATCACTTCTAATGGAAAGTCATGCTCTTCGGGTTGAAAACTGCACCCTCCTTGTTCCAAAAACCCATGATAAAAATATTCCAACTCATCCTCCATACCTCTTTAGTTTACATTGATAACATCCTGTTATTTAGTGATACATTAGAGGAACATGTCAACTTACTTCGTTAGTTTGAGGCATTGATAACTCACTGTGGGATCATGCTTTCAGCAAAAAAGATGGTTCTTGCCCAAAAAGAGATTGATTTTCTTGGAATGCATTTCGTCCAAGCTGCATACAGTCCAGGACAACATAAATGTCAAGAACTACTCAAATTTCCAGATACCATCCTCACAACAAAACAGATCCAACAGTTCTTGGGTATAGTAAATTATGTGAGAGATTTCAAACCAAATATCTCTACATCCATATCTCCACTCACATAGATGCTCAAGAAAATGCTCCATCATGGGGAAAGAAGCAAGATGAAGTAGTCAAGGAAATAAAGGAGATTTCTAAAAATATCAAGTCCCTCTATATCCCTTCAGACGGTAAGAAGATGCTGCAAACTGATGCCAACAATGAATATTAGAGTGTCGTTCTATTTGAAGAAAAAGATGGCCATAGATAAATATGCGAATGTTGATACCCAATTTTTCTTGATATATTTTAAATATGCATAGATATCTTCGAAATAGCACATATAAGCATGCCCGAGGTTTTATTATTTTCCCATAATTTTTAAGGGTTTAAATTGATTTAATTTCTCCTTTTTTATCCATAAAATCCCCAATAATTATTTTCAAAATTATTATTTTGATAATTCAGCCATTGCATTTCTGTATTTATGCCAAAATATCGCTAAGGTAATTTTTACAAATTTTTAAATTACATTTAATATTTTTTAAAGCTAAATTGCATATAATTACAATGTTAGCCCATTTTAAGATATAATTATATTTTATATGCATAAAATTGGATCCTATATTTTTAAATTTCTAATTATGTATTCTAAATCATTTTAGCATTTTAAATTATAACCAAATTGGCTTTCAATTATAGACAAATCGGACCCCAATTTCCAGCCCAATTTTACAATTAAAAAACCCGACCCATACCCTATTAACCTATACCCAAGCCCGAAACCCTCATACCCTTTTGAATCTCGACCGTTGATCTCCCAGATCAACGGTCCACGTTATTACTTTCCTTTTTTAATCCAACAACCCCCCAAACCCTACCCTATTCTATCATTTGCACCTCGTCTGAATCTTCTCCTCTTATCTTCTCTCTCACACACCCTCAAACCCAAATCACCGTCACTAGTGAGAACCTCCTTCCTATGGTGTTTTCGTGCCTTCTCCAACCACCTCTAGTCTCCTATACTCCATGGCCCTTCGACTTCATGAGTCCTTGAGAAGATCTCAAGAAAAGCCAACCTGTTTCGGTTTGAAACTCGTCTACTGGCCTATCTCCGACCATTTTTGTTTTTAAGAAATTATTTCCTCTTGTTTTTCATTTGAATCCATGAGTTTTTAATCGATTCTCTTCATCTCTACTATTTTCCGAACACCCTAGCTTGATATTGTTTGATTCCTCTCAGATCTTTATAGATTTGAGGTAATTCAAATATCATTAAGCATTTTCCTTTAAAAATCCTCTATTTTAACTAACTATTTCAATTTTAGTCGCTCTTTTCTAAACTAGGGTTTCTAAAAATCCTTTTCTTCAAAACGCTTTCATGTTTTAAGTGTTTAGTCCACCGTGTCTATGTGTGTTGATTGATTTTGTTGAGTTCTTACTTAACCCTAGCTAGCTTATGCTAAAACCCCCAATTTTGACACTTTGTTTGGATTCTGCACTTGTCCGTGTTATTTGATATATGTCATTATTCTATGCTTTGATTTACATGATTGCTTCTTCGTTTAATTAGAATATCTTGTGATTTTACCCTAGCATGCCTCTATTAGGGTTTCAGATTCGATTCTTTCAGTTTATACTTGGTTTATTTGCTTATTCATGGAAAACCTATGTCATTTTCCCTAAATTAGTATTATTTTCATTCCTTATTCACGGATTTGCTATGGTAATACCTATATACTGATTTCCTATTATTTTCCTATTTCTACGATATTCGATTATTTCTTTCTTATTTACGGTTAACTGTGGTACTTACTGATTCTTATTGATAGTTCCCTTAATTGAACTTTTGTTCATTTACCCTAAATTACCCACCCTATACTTAAGTATTTTATTTTCTTTCCTTAATTATGTGCCCTGCTTTTTATTATTAACTGGTCACCCCTTTATTAGAAGAAAACCTTGCTGATTTTATGCATGATTAATTATGTAATTTTTCCTAATTACTGAATGATTGATTCTATACCTTATTTTACTATGCTCTCAGCTACTACATATACTCTCCTCTTATTCTACCTCTGGACACACGAAAAATTGTTGGGAATATACACACACACACTCAAACTCTCTCTTCTTTCTCTGCTACTTGTGCTAACTGCTTGTCTAGCTGGCTGAAAGCCAAGGCTAGACTATGGAACTCTACTTGCTTTACTTTCTGCATTTTACTTCCTTAACTGGTATATTCCTAGTTCAATTCTAAAACTCAACTCTATGTTCTCCCTGTCTGTTAATCCATGTATCATTCTGCACTAATTTAATGGCTTATGTATTTAATTGCCCTTCTTATTTACTGCTTTATTCAGTGTGCTTAAGTTTTGCCCTCTCTCGTTCAAGTGTGTAATCAGCATGTCTGGGTCTCACTTGTCTTATATGATACTTGGCCAACTTGTTTACTTGAGTTCTTGTTTAGTTCCCTTAACTAGTATGCTCATGTTAGTATCATAGACTCCTAATGTACTTGATTACCACTAAGTGGCATGAATAATTCTGTGTAATAGACCCATGTCCTCAACATGACTACTCCCATACCATGTCTTATATCTTACTGCCTATTACTATTCTAATTTCGAGCATGATTCCCTTGCTAACACTTCGAAGTAGTAGTTTTGTGTTTTAGATGTCAATCAATTCCTACTTGTTTTTTATACTTTATGGTCTATATGTTTCTCCTCTTATCCATGTTTATGTGTTTTTGATTTGAGCTCTCTAGGTACCCAACCCCCTGACCCTTGTCTGTAAAGCTGTTTGTCTTCACTTAGAATCAGGTAATAAATGGATTTTTTTTTGGCAAGCGCCTAGGGCTGGTTTTTTATTAATAAAATCAAAAAAAAATACAACAATTAGAAAAAGTACAAATAAGGTGGACAATAGCACCAGTGTTGCCTATATGCCTTGACTATATAATCACTCCTCTGCACCTCACATTGCCTTATGATAGCAGCCTCATGTAGAGGATTCATGGTGTAGCTGCCGACAAAGTCTCATAAGGACATATAATCTCATAGACGTGTGAATATTTTCCAAAGGCATAGGACCAAGGCAACACAAATCGGGCTAAACCTTACCTTACTAATCCTATTGAGGCAAAGAAAAGGCCTCACCTACTAACAAGTATGTAAAAAATAAGAACTTGAGCGAACCAAATATTCAATGATCATCATAGAGTTTATAACATACTCTGTGATGATATTACAAATGATAATACTTATAAAATGATAAAATAGAATGTAGTAGGAATTAAAATCTTGTCCCTTCTTGTCCATGCCCGCAACTTCTTCAAGTTGTACCTCTTTGTCATCTTCATCAACCCACTTCAAAATGTATTCAAAAAACATCATTTCTTTTTTGAACGATTGGTACTTGGGGCAGCCTGCTTTTGTTTGGCAACTCTCATTGGAAGTCGTCTAACATTTAAAAATTCACTAACCTTGTCGTACCAACTATTTTTCCTTGTGTGAGTCTTCTTACCTTTGCCGTTGTGCATTGGTGATAAATCACATTTTCTTGCTGCCTCTTCCCGATATTGGTTTAGAATATCATCTTCCTCACCTTCTTCATATGTATCTCTGCCAATAATCACCGGATTTGGCATGTCTCGATCAAACCCTTGCGTCACCATAGTGTTTCCCTCATGTGGTTTAATCAATATTGTATTGTGTTGTGGTTGTTCTACAGTATGCAATTTGTTGCTGCTTCTACTTGCATGCCCAGTGCTGCCAGCAATATTATATATAGACTTCACAGGATTTGCACTTACCATTGCATCCAAGAGCATTCTTTCCTCTGCTGAAATAGCTCGAGTGGTTGTGACCATTTGTTGTTGCCCAGCTTCTAACATTGCTGCTGCTTCAACGGGACTGGCAGCCAATGTATTTGGACTAAATTGCTGCTGAGCATCTCTTGAATTCTTTGCCTTCTGCTACTACTGTTCATAATTTGTACCTGTGACTGCTACCTTTAATCTGTCTATATGTTGCAGCTGCTGCCCAGTTATTGCCACTGCCCTCAAACTGATAGTAGTTGCTTTATTATGTTGCTGCTGTCTAGAGGATGACATTGCTGCTCTATATTGATAATTTATGCTGCTTTGAATCTGGGCATTCTAAGTTTTTTTGTGATTATGTGTTTTCTCAGAATTGCTTCAAAAACTGTTTCACTCTTAGCATTTTTCCTAAAACTGTGCCTATTCCTGAAAACCTTTTTCACTCCTGAAAGTTCTACCTCAACATTGTTTTACTAAATTCTTCAAAACTATGTCAAGCAATCTCACCTTACTCTTAGACCATTAGGTTCTGCCCCTTTTGTGTGAGCCTTGCCTTGGGACCCTTGAGATCCCTCTGAACTTGGATACATGAAAGCTGGTCTTTTCACACTGCACTTACTCTATCTTGGCTATGAAATATAGGTGTGAGCACTACCCGAGATCCCTTGAGGTCCTTAGGAAACTCTGACACACCCAAATATAAGGAAAAGCTATGAAATAATCTTGACATTTGAGGGGATTTATTACATAACTCAGAGAGGAAGTTCTAACATGTGTTGGAAATCTGGGCCTGTTTTCAGGCTCTCTATAGTGTAACCTTTGTTTTTCATATGTAATTCATTTCAGTATTGATCTGTAATAATCTATTCTAAACAAGTATTGAGGTTGGATAGTGAAAATGGATGGGGGTAAATATGCATGCTATAGTTGTTAAGGGTAGAAAACATGTTATTCGGTTTATATTCGTAGTTGCGCAATAGAAACCATGATTAGGATTCGTGCATGCATTAGAAATCATTCCCTTAGGTCCCTTGTTTATCGTTTCAGTATGTGCATCCTTATAAAATCATATGTTAAAATCTGCTAATAACTAGCACTTTGCCATTATGTTATGCGCTGCCATGTACACTTAGAGATCCTGCCTTAGGATAAAAACAATGCTAATAAATAGGTCATTTCCATATCTTCTGCATATTCTGAACGTATGTAACAGTTATGCATTTAGAAAAAAATCCTGCTCAGGTCCTGCATATAAATTACTCTGCATTTTTTGTGCATTAGATATCATGCCTTTAGAATTGCATTCACATCCGCTTTGGTATCTCTAGTTTAACTATTGATAAAAAAATAATTAACCCAACTGGTAATAATTCCGAAATTCTGAACATTTAGAACAACATGTTTAGTAATACAATTCAAACAGTCTTCTCTAAGTAACCTTGATAACTGGAAACATGCTTCTTTATGTATGTTGCTTAATTATCAACTGGTTTAAAATCAATAGGCAAGCTTAATTAGGACTTCTTCTCTGAGTCATATAATAAATCTGACTCTGTTGTTAGCACTTAGGTACAATGTTTAGAATCTGAATTTAGATCGTAATTACGTATGAATCATGCTGTTTATGTGTACTGTGTGTGGAGGTATATCTGAGCCTTTCATTTGTCTTCCATGCTCCCCCTTTATTGAAGTCCTACTTGTTTATTATATGTCACCTTATCATTTTACCTTTAAACTTAAGAGTCTACCTAGAACCCCCCCCCATTTATAGGATAGGAGTCCCAAATTCCTCTGGGACTGATAGGAAGGGACGGGTAATAGCATGCAATAGGGGTCGAGACCAACCTTCGCTTTAATTACCTTCACGGGGCGGAAAAATGTAGATATGGATATGATGACCAGTGAATTAATACCACTTGCAGCCCCTCTTTGAGCAGTGTCATACCTGGTATTGCATTGATGTGATCCATACTATGAACAAACCTAGGACACTCCCTTTACATTCACAAATATGCTTAGATTGTAATTCTTTTTAAAATCTAGCTTTTTCATTAATTGTTTTCTTACACCCGTGTATTTAAAATTAAATCCCCTATTATTTGAGCCCTACTTGTCTATTTGCTAATTGTACAAATTCAGAAAAAATTGTTTGGTCGGGAACCACACTAGTGGATCCTGAGGGGTGCCTAACACCTTCCCCTTAGGATAATTTCAAGCCCTTACCCTATCTCTTGTTACCAAACGTAGTTACAAATGAACCCTATAGGTGCCCTAACTCATCTTCAACCTTTAGATGGCGACTCTTCAAAAATGCAAACCCCCTTTCCAAAAGGAAAGATTTGTCCCAACCAAAATGTCATAAACCCAATTTCACGAGAAAAAGGGGGCGCGACAATATGCTAACTCTGCTAGGGATATCTAGACTTTTACCATTTCATACTGCTTTTTGTGATTTTGTACCCCTCCTATATGCAATTATTTGTTTAAATTCCTTTAACCATTTAATTTCTTTTTCAAAAGCAAAACTGACATATCTTTCTTGTTTCCTTCCTTTATAACTGATTTAATTTATAAAACTGCTGTATTTATCGATTTCTTAATGTGCAAATACATGTCAACATGCTTTTAATTATTGCATAATCATGATCAATATCATACTCCACTCGTACCAAACAAATACTATAGAAATGCCTGATGAGTGGTTGCACCCTTCCTATATCATTACCCCCTAAATTTGGAAAGACTTATTTGCGGTAAAACTAGTCGATCAGTGGTGCAGTCGATAATTCCGTGCCATCCACCTTGAGTTGTCTGCTCAAGGGTACCAGTCTAAAACCACATAGAAACCTTACTCTGTTTAAATTGTGCATGCATCATGGTCAAACCTAGCCGAGTCAATTATGTTGTCCACATAATGATCATTTAAGATAGCCTTGTCCAAAAGTTCACTGGGTTTCCCTAAACCCAAATGGACATCATCACGTTCTGTGCATTTATTTGGAGAACTAAATGCTTCATGGTAATTGTTGATCTCAAATAGTCGAGTCTGGTGGGGATAAGGGCCTAACCTTGTTTTCCTTGTAGAAACATGAGGCACGAAGTCCCCAGATTCGGCATGGTGACTAACATCCACCCAAGATTGCTAAGTTGGTGGGAAGATTTACATTCTAGTGATAAAACCCTCGTCAAAAAATATCTGGGTAATCTACCATCCCTCATGAAGATCCAGCCTAACAACATGATAATAGAAGCTACTACCTTACTATCAAAAGGCTGAAGGGACCGAAGGTGTACATCTAGCCAGAGCATACCTGTTGCCGGGACTTCGCGAATTAGGGAAGTTGTTCGACGGAGCCAAGGATGTTGAATCTGGGGAAGGTCCTTCTGGAATCAAATAGATAGGAATTTACTTTTTCGCTTTATGAATGTAATACGGCCAATGGCCATTAGTGACTTTAATTTTTTTTGCTTATTTAGTGTCATTTTGGGATTCACCTATTTTTATCAATAAAATGAGGCATTTAGCATTAAAAGTTGTCCAAGTCTATTTGTCGCTAGGCCTACCTAGGGCACAAAGAGGTTCCCAAATTATGACACCCTTTACATTCCCACACTATGTGTTTAAATATTGCAATAGTTTTATAACCCTCGCTAACTTGATTTCCTTTTGTTTATTCTGTTTTTATTATTCCCCTCCCCAAAGGTTAGTTCGTGCACTCTGGAATCATCATCTTATTTCACAAGATCAAGGGGATTTCCACCCACTCCTCCTCTTAGTCCCATTAAAGGCAAGGACAAAGGCAATAATAAAATGGAGGATTTGAACAACATCAGGAAGGGGAACACAGCTGAACGGGTAAAGGCCACTGATGGCCAGGGTATTCGGGTTCCTAACGAGAATGTGTCATAGCTTGAACATAAATTCTTGAAATTCAAGGAAGAGCTCGATCAAGTTCGAAATATGGCAAACCTATAATTTTCCCTCATCATCCCAAATACCAACTTCCCTAACGCTCAAAACCCTATACCTCCTCAAACTATCCCAAAACAACAGAATCATCCTGCTCCTCACCATCACGCTGCTCCACCAAAAAACCAATGTAACACCTGCCATACCCCCAAACAACACCGCACTACTCATCCCAGAACCTTAGAACTCTACAAATGACCATTTCCATACCTATACACCAGGCCACCATAGAAATCCTATCTACATGGAGACCATGCTACACTCCACCCAACTTGTCACATATACACCTGAGTCTCATGAAAAGGATCTATTTATCAGGAACTTGGCCGAGTAACTAAAGAAACTAACCAGCCGGATTTATGGTGTTGAGGGAAGCAAAGGAATCGAGGGGCTGACCTATGAGGACCTTTACATACAGCCTAATGTCGAACTGCCTGAGGGGCACAAACCTCCTAAGTTCGAAATGTTTGATGGTACGGGTGACCCAAGGGTCCATCTGAGGACATATTGCGACAAGCTGGTTGGAGTAGGGAAGGATGAAAGGATCTGCATGAAGATGTTCACGAGGAGTTTGAAGGGAGAAGCATTATCTTGGTACATCAGCCAAGATCCCAAGAAGTGGTCAAGTTGGGTGGGCATGTCATCTGACTTTATGGATAGATTCAGGTTTAATACAGAGAATGCACCAGACGTGTTCTATATCCAAAATTTGAAGAAGAAGCCCACAGAGACATTTCACGAGTATGCTACTCGCTGGAGGTCCAAAGCTGCTAAGGTTAGACCCACCGTAGAAGAGGAGCAAATGAACAAGTTCTTTATCCGGGCTCAGGACCCACAGTACTATGAAAGGCTGATGATGATTGAGAACCACGAGTTCTCGGACATTATCATATTAGGTGAAAGAATTGAAGAAGGTATTAAGAGTGGTATGGTTACAAATTTCGAGGCCATTCAAGCTACGAATACGGCTTTACAATCCGGTGGTGTGTCCAAGAAAAGAGACGTAGGGGTCATGATGGTTGCACAAAGGACCAGTCCTCCCCTTAATACCAAGCTTACCCAACACCTCCACTCACATACCAGCCAACCCTAAATTACCAAACACCCTCATACCAAGCTCCACCACTAACTTATCAGTCATATACACCTCTTACATATCAACCTACTTCACCCAGATACTCCTAACCCGCTCATGTCCCCCAAACTTATAAAGCTCAATCACCCCTACATGAAAAAAATCTCCTAGACCTGCCACGCCCCAAACCTTAGGGAGCACGACAAGCGCGCGACAGAGGGAAACCGGTCGAGCAAGCCTACCTAGCCTTTCCTTCCCGACTCATCCTATACCTGAAGAATTAATGAATTACCAATTGTTAAACATGTGAGGGAGAAGTGTTGTATAAACGCATAAGCATTGCTAGTTAAATTCTTACTTAAAATACAACATGTCATAGTTAAGTTCCCAAAAGTATATACAGTTGACAATCTAGAAACAGAAGTTCCAAAATACAACGTGATCCTATGACCACCCCGACACACATACATGACCCACATAAATGTCTACGGAGCCTCTAAGGATACAAGAGACCAAAATGATGATGCCGGCAACAAGGTCGCGGCCATACCTCAAAATGTGACAACTTACACAAAAGAATAACTATAAACCCCTAGGAGGAATGTGGGCTCACCAAGACAGTTGTGAAGAGAACAAGAGAGTACCACTATCTACAATCGACACTATCAGCAATGGAACAACCTACATCGATTCAAAGATATAGCGTCCCCAGCAAAATGACGTTAGTAATGTCGAATAGTACTAGTATGTAAGGCAAACACAATTCTAAATAGGATGAACAGTAAACAAATAGAAGACAATTATATCACCAACAAGAACATCACATGATTACAAGGAGGAACACTAAATAAGGTTCACATAATTCTGGTTAAGTCTTTCCGTTCCTTTAGGTTAATGTTCTTTAGTTCCAAATACCACATCTTAAAATATAATACTACTATGGGGCTTTTACACGGAGTCCGGTCTCGGCCTGACCGTCTAAGCCATCCCAAATGAGACGTATCCATGTTCACAATAATATTCCGAAATCCAATATAAATGCCACCATGTGTATAACATGGCGTTCGATCTCGGCCCAATTTGCTAAGCCATCTCACTTGGGACATAACTTCTTTTAATTACTCCTTAGTTCCCATTTCCTTCCATCTTTTTCAAACACATGGTAAAACACCACTTTTCATTTATTTATTTCTTGGCACTTGGATACATCAATACAACACAAGTATTCCCCTTATTAATTTGTTCATGTAATTCTATCATCCATTTGATAAGGGCTATCATACGAGGCATTCACACACATAAGAAAATAACGAACACTTGAAGAACATGATTACCTTTTCAATTATCATGATTTCAAATAAACACATAGAACAATTTGGGATAAAAGTCCATCACCCAACACATCAATGCAATTCAACAAGTATGATCAATTTGAAACTCAAGGCAACCATTTGAACACTACGAATTCAACACTAAAAAGAAATGGGTTAGCCATACATACCTTAATGGATCCTCCCTTAAATCCTTACAATTAATTCTGAAATACCCTAGAAACTTCGATCTATTTTATGAGAACCATGAATTAGGCCAAGAATTAGAGATACGACTAAGATTCCAGCTCATTTGAGCATATTGTCAAGCACTAGGTGTACATTGTGGTTTTTGGACCGATTTGAGAGAGATTTGTTATCACTTTCTACCCCTATTATCATTTTTTTAACACGCAATCTTCCCATACCCCATTTACACTCATGCATGCAAGACAGTTAATTCCTATACCCATGAATTCACCTTTGATTACTCATTTTTAGATAAAATTTCGAAATTATAGATTAGGGCACAAGTTCTTACCTCTTAGGATGAAAACCTAGCTGATTTACTCGATAATCTTCAAGGGCTTGGGCAAAGATCAAAGGGGGACTTGGTGAAGACCACCCTCTCTCCATCTAGGACTTCCTCTCTCACTCTCTTTTTAAGAAAAATTGCATAAAAAGGGGTTTAGGGGATGTTTTTAATGGAATGGGATCGGGTTTTAAAAGTTAGAAAATAGGGGCCCCGATAAAATCTACGATCGCATTCCTGACATGTGGCCCACAAAGTGGACCACAAAATGGTCCCAAAAACCTGGAAGCACTGTCTTGGTATGTGGCAGAAATGCGGTCTGCATACCCGTTCTGTGGTCGCATAATGCACTGCAGAACTGCCCCTTAAAAAATCCCAAGGGGATTATGCAACAACTATGTGGCCCACATATCGATTATGTGATTACATAATTGGCCACATAGTTGGCCTCAAATTGACCAACACACTGCTTCATTCTGCGCCGACTATGCGGTCTGCATAGCTGTTACGCGACTGTATTCTCGACCATAGAATTGCACTTTTCTGGAAAACATAATTCCTTGACTTTTTAATGCGTAGATTAGTCCAAAGGGTCCGAACCACAGTGAACTTGCTCACCGCGAAGAATTTTACAAATTTCCAACACGTATTCCTAACATAGTACTACGAGCTCTCGAGTTTAGAGTAAAAATATTCCACGGGCCTCACATTCTCCTCCACTTAAGATCTTTCGTCCTCGAATGAGGGTCAAGGTTCACTCATTAGCAATTTCTTATCCAAATCTTGGTTCCTCACAATCATGGAACACCTCAATCGCTCCGAATTTGGCTGACTCCCTAAATTTTTAAAAATTATGCCAGAGTTTCCTTTGTATCTAGGCCTATCCTCCTATCAAAGAGCCCCAGAATCATATCCTAATAGCATATACACATATCATAGACATATAATGATTTGTATAACACCAACTGTGGCCGCACAGGCAACATATAACCAAAATAGAACAATTTTACATAGATCAAATCAAAAGATAAGTGTCCCTAGACCAAATGCATAAAGACTATTACATGGCCATACAAACAACTGTGGGTACTTCCTTTTCATTTTATCCTCAGCTTCCCAAGTGGCTTCCTCAACCTGCTGGTTTCGCCATAAAACCTTTACGGAGGCAATCTCCTTATCCCTCAATTTTGGTACCTGTCGGTCAAGAATGGCAACTGGAACTTCTTCATTGACCTCAATAGCTTCAACTGGCACGATAGTGGACGGATCTCCCACTACCTTTTTCAACATAGACACATGAAAGACTGGGTGTACCAATGACATCTCGGATAACAACTCAAGCTTGTATGCCACCTGACCAATCCGCTAGATGACCCGGTATGGTCCGACATACCTTGGGCTCAATTTTCCTTTCTTCCCAAACTGCATGATACCTTTCATGGGGGAAACCTTTAAGAATACCCAATCATCTTCCTTGAACTTCAAATCCATGCGACGGACGACCGAATAGGACTTTTGGTGACTCTAAGTAGTTTTCAACCTTTCATTAATAAGTTTGACTTTCTCCATGGCCTGGTGTACAAGGTCTGGCCCTATCAGCTCAGCTTCTCTGACCTCGAACTACCCAATGGGAGACCTACATCTTCTACCATACAGTGCCTAAAATGGTGCCATTTGAATAATAGCGTTGAACCTGTTGTTATAAGCAAACTCTATTAGTGGCAAATGATCATCCCAGCTACCTTTGAAATTAAAAAGTACAAGCACGCAACATGTCCTCAAGCGTCTGAATAGTCTGCTCTGCTTGCCCGTCAGTCTGGGGGTGAAAGGATGTGCTAAGATTTACCTGCGTACCCAAACCTTGCTGAAATTTCTTCCAAAAGTTAGCCGTGAACTGAGCTCCTCGATCTGAAATAATTGAGACTGGAGTGCCATGCAACCTGACTATTTCCTTGATATACAACTGAGCATACTGTTCCAATGTGTCAGTAAATTTAACTGGGAAGAAGTGGACTTCGTGAGTCGGTCAACAATCACCCAAATCGAATCAGACTTGCATGGAGTGCGCAACAATCCTACCACAAAATCCATGTTGATCATCTCCCATTTCCATATTGGAATTTCTATGCTTTGAGCTAGTCCTCTGGGTCTTTGATGTTTAGCCTTCAATTGCTGACAGTTCGGACATCCATCCACAAAGTCCACCACATCCCTTTTCATGTTATTCTACCAATAGACTTCCTTAGATCATGATACATTTTCATAGAATCTGGGTGCACGGAATACCTAGAACTGTGAGCTTCTGCCATGATCCTTTCACGATGACCGTCAATATCCAACGCATAGACGGCCTTAGCACCGTAGGGTACCATCATCCATGCCAAAGGAAAAATCTTTGGTCTTGTGTTTATGAATCTCTTCCTTAAGTTGTGCTAACAATTGACCGTTGAATTGCTTCTCCTTCACCTCCGTCACCTGTGATGATTCCGCCCTATTATGCACAATCATTCCTCCTTCGTCAGTGTCCTCAAGGTGAACTCCTAAATTAGCCAAATGGTGAACCTCCCGGGCCAAGGGTCTTTTATATGCCTCCAAATGTGCCAAACTCCCCATAGATTTCCGACTAAGGGCATCCACCAAAACATTGGCCTTTTCGGGGTGATAGAGAATATCGATGTCATAGTCTTTAAGCAACTCGAGCCATCTCCTCTGCCTCAGATTCAATTCCTTTTGCTTGAAAATATATTGAAGACTCTTGTGGTCCGTAAACACATGCACATGGACCCTATATAGATAATGTCACCAAATTTTTAATGCAAATACCACTGCCTCAAGCTCTAAGTCATGGGTTGGATAGTTCGTTTGATGGTTCTTGAGTTGGCTAGAAGCTTAGGCTATAACCTTGTCGTGTTGCATTAGAACATACCCAAACCCGATCCCGGAAGCATCGCAATATACCGCAAATCCCTCTGGTCCCTTTGGATGGGTTAAGACCGATGCTGTAGTCAATCTTGATTTCAATTCTTGGAAACTCCTTTCACAAGCATAAGAGCAATGGAACTTAACTACTTTCTTCGTTAATTTAGTCAATGGAGTGGCAAGAGTAGAAAATCCCTCCACAAATCCTCTGTAGTACCCAGCCAACCCTAAGAGACTACGAATCTCTGTTGGAGTGGTTAGACTGGGCCAATTCTTCACTGCTGCAATCTTTTGAGGATCAGCCATAATTCCTTCTCGGGAGATGACGTGACCCAAGAACGCGACAAATTCAAGCCAAAATTAACATTTTGAAAATTTTGCATATAGCGGATGTTGCTAAAGAGTCTGCAAAACCGCCCTGATATGGCCAGCATGGTCCTCCCGACTTCGAGAATACACAAGAATATCGTCAATGAACACTATCACAAAGGAGTCTAGAAAAGGCTTAAAGACTTGATTCATAAGGTCCATGAAAGTTGTTGGGGCATTTGTGAGCCCAAATGACATCACCAGAAATTCAAAGTGCCCATATCGAGTCCTGAGAGCCGTTTTTGAAATATCCTGCTCCCTTATCTTTAGTTTATGGTACCCGGACCGCAAGTCAATTTTTGAGAAACATGAAGCACCTCGCAATTGGTCAAACAAGGCATCTATCCTTGGCAATGGGTACTTATTTTTCATTGTGACCTTATTGAGTTGCCGGTAGTCAATACACATTCGCAACGACCCATCTTTCTTTTTGACAAAGAGAACCGGTGCACCCCAAGGCGACACGCTCGGTGAATGAAACCCTTCTCTAGAAGATCCTTCATTTGTTCCTTCAGCTCCTTCAATTCTTCCGGCGCCATTCTATTAGGTGGAGTAGATATAGGTTGGGTGTCCGACATCATATCAATCCCAAAATCAATCTCCCTATCTGGAGGGACCCCAGGGAGCTTGTCCAAAAACACATCGGGAAATTCATTCACAATTAGCACAGATTCAAGGGTAGGCACCTCAGCTATAGTATCCGCAACTCGGACCAAATGATAAATGCACCCATTCCTGATCATCTTCGTGGCCTTAAGGTAAGAAATAAACCTACCTTTTGGCATAACATTATTCCCTTCCCACTCAATAGCTGGCTTGTTCGGAAATTCGAGTCTCATAATCCTAGTTTGGCAATCGAGTTTGGCAAAGCATGAATAAAGCCAATCCATTCCCATTATTACATCAAAATCGATCATCCCCAGTTCAATAAGATCGGCCATGGTATCCCGACCACGCACTGTGACCACATAATCCCTGTAAACCCGTGTGGCCGTAATAGACTCGCAACCCGAAGCACGGAGAGCAGCTCATGAAGCTATTCCGGTTCTATCCCAAAGCTTGAAGCAACATATGGGGTAATAGGACAAGGGAGACCCAGGATCAATAAAAGCATATACGTCATAAGATTGAACAGTCAATATACCTGTAGCAACATCTGGGGAGGCCTCTGCACTCTGATGACCACTCATAGCGAAAAACCGGTTGGGTCCTCCCGAACCCTATGCACCACCCCTAGTTGTACCTCACCCAATGGGTGCTAGAGAGCCTCGAGCTGGAGGGTGTGCTAAAGATATGGAAACTGTAGGAATGGATGATTGGGTCATACGCCGTCGGCCCTCTGGCAGGATGCACGATAGTCCCTCTGAATATGGCATCTCATCCCGCATCCGTAGGATAGTGGCATGTCTAGGTAGCAAACTCTCGAATGTACACATCCCATATTTAGGGCATGGGGCCCTCTGCTGCTGTTGGGATCTCCTTCCTGATTGGCCCTGATGATGGGACCCTCTGCTGTCTTGGCTAGGCCTAAAGGGACTCCTCTGTTGCAGACCATGCCCTGATAGCGGGGCACTTGCTGAAGACATAGCATAAGACTAGGATGGCCCTGATGATCCTCTCTGAAACGCTGATCCCTCACCTCCAAATGAATCTCTAAGGTGGCATGCTGATCGAGCCCTTTTATTTCCTTCTCGTTCCATCCTGTACTTTAACTTTTGAGCCTCAGTAGCTTGGGTAAAGGCTACCATACTTCCATAGTTCATGTCAGAATTTAAAGCGGATATGGCACCTTATTGATAACCAAGAGGCCAAGGACCTGCACAAATCGATGCACCCTAGCCTCCATAGTCGGCATCATATGAACAACATACTTTGACAGGCGCACGTACTCCATATGATACTCCTACACACTCCTTCTACCTTGCTTAAGAGTCTTAAACTCTGTAGCACGGGGTTACTTAGTCTCGGCTGGCAGGAAATGGTCTATGAAAGCATCCGTAAACTCACTCCATCTCGCCGGAGGGCTCCCCTCGTCATGGGAATCCTCCTACATCTCGAACTAGGAATATACCACCCCTTTCAGAGATAGGATGCCAACTCCATTCCCTCCGTCTCGATAGCATGCATAACTCGAAGGGTGTTATGCCTCTTATCAATGAAATCCCGAGGGCCTGCTACGGGTTTAGTGCCTATGAACACCGGAGGGTCCAACTGAAGGAAACGATTTACTCTAGAACTAGAAGAATCCCCTTGCAAGCTAAATAAGGCAGTGGCATCATTTGACCTCTGCGCCTGGGAAGCTACTAACTAGGTCAGCATCTGAATAGCTCCTCTAAGATCTTCATCTGAAATACCGGAACCAGAAGCGGGAGCTGGGGGTGGAGAAGAAATATCAGTGGGAGCGATGGTGGTACCCTCCGTAGGTGTAGGAACTGGGGTAGTCTGCTCTGGAGTGGAAGAACCAAGCAAAGTGATAGCAGGGCGATTTCCCTTCCCCGCAACATCAAGTAGGGATTCATCAGCCACTCCCGAGGAGGCATTGGCGTCTTGGCCAAATCTCGCTTTCTTCTTAGGTGCCATTTACTGAAAGGTAGAACAATGCACGAGTTAGAGGAAAGCAACCTCACATACGACTCTAACGCACAATGAAGAACGAAATGAAGAGTATTATTCCTAAAAGTCCAAGCAGCCTCCTACTTATAGATGTGGTCGACAATACATCGATAAGAAGGGCTATACTAGACACGGCTCCGAGACATCCTAGGACGCTTTAAAAACTTAGGCTCTGATACCAAGTGTTGACGCCCCTTTTTCCTAAAGCGGAATCGGGTTCACGACATTCGGGAAGACCACTCTTTTCCCACTATGGGAATTGGGTTTTTTGAGAGTTTGGAGAGTCGCCACCTAATGATTATAGTGCATTAAGACACTTTTTAGAAAGAAAAAAAAAAGAAAGATGAAAACCAGAGTTTTGGGTAAGGGCTTGAAATTATCTCTAGGGGAAGGTGTTAGGCACCCCTCAAGATCCACTAGTGTGGTTCCCGGCCATGCTACAACTGTGACTTTAAATGCAAGTGCAAAAAAACAAGTACAAGAAGCACAAAAGGTTAAAAGAAATTCTGAATTTTATAAAGGAGCAGTTTGGTAAAAATGTGCAAATAGAGGGAAGAAGTCAAGTACTTAGTGTGAACAAACCGAAAATCATGTAAGAAACAGAAATTGAAAGTGCAACAGTTTTCAAGATTCAGAAAGAATTGTTAAA
This sequence comes from Nicotiana glauca, assembly GCA_026770625.1. Taxonomy (NCBI): domain Eukaryota; kingdom Viridiplantae; phylum Streptophyta; class Magnoliopsida; order Solanales; family Solanaceae; genus Nicotiana; species Nicotiana glauca. Next base: position 53,370 of record MU699542.1, on the reverse strand, counting down.
CTAATAAAGAGGGAGGAGGGGGTCCTAGGTTCATTCATTACATGGATCATTCGCACAACACTGGTACCCAATTGTACGCGGAGTGTTATCGTGTAATCATCATTTCCATGTCTACCCTTCCCACCCCATTAAGGTATTAAAGCGCGGAACGGTATCATTTACTTATCGCATGCTACTACCCGTCCCAATCCTATCAGTCCCCAGGTATTAGGACTTCTAATCCTGGGGGGAAAGAAAGGGATGGAGGCCTTTATGGAGTTTAAAGGATAAAATTCTAGCTCGACATTCAAAACAAGTATCAAATAAAAAGGTAGAACAAACAAGCAAACAAGGCTCAAGTTAACCCCAGAAATCAAATAATCATTTAGTTTAGCATGCCTTGATAAATACTGATTTGGTCTTAGATTAAAATTAAACAGCGAGCGGTCTAGTTCAATGCATGCATTTAGACAGAATGTCTGTATTAGGCAACTCGGATACAATTGCCAGGGACTGACCCAATTAATTAACTAGACAACCCTTTGTCTATGCGTTGAAATAAAACTACGCGTAGGATCTATTAATTCCAGAAAACGATGCAAAGAGTTACCAGTAATTTCAAAAAAGATGCAAGTTGATTTTAATGAAAAGAGGCATCAGCTTTAACAAAGAGAAAAGATGCAAACTGCTTTTAGAAAAAGAATTACCAGTTGTTTCAGAAAAGATATAGACTGATTAAAAGATTTACGAGCTTCAGGAAAGTGCAAATTGATTATGAGAAAGTGTTTACCAATTTTAATAAAGATAGATACGAGTTTCAGCGATTGGTTCTGTTTTAGAAACGAATGAGGCTATTGAGGACGAGATTTCCTATAGGCATGCTTTCTGTACGTTTGCTGATTTTAACACCCTTTCATGACATTAATAGAGTATTATACACACGATGTCTATATGCAACTTTGTTATTAAGCCTATAAATGGTTTGCCTAATGACATTTGTTTATGCAGAAATGCAAGAGCCTATAGACATGATCTGTATACGTGTAATTACAGAAACATGAGTGTTAAATCCTATAAGCATGCTTTCTAGGTGATTTTGTGGTAAAGTTAAGCGTTAAATCCTATATGCATGGTCTCTATGTGATTGAATCAGTATTAAAGACCCTATGGGCAGGATTTCTAGTTTGATAAAAATAAAATCCTAAGTCATAATTTCTACCCCTTGGATGCAAGAAAAGTAAAGACCCCTCCCACACCCTTTTACTATAATCCCCGAGTTTCATACAAAATTATTACAAACCAATGAATCAAACTGGAAATTCAAAGATACATCAAAAGCTAACAGCTAGATCCGAGGAGCCTAATTCAACCATTAATGTCTGGTAACATGCGATTGATCCATTTCCGGGATTCAAATTTCCAAAGCCTTCTCTTTATCCAAGGTGTTTCAAAGTTCCAAGGAATCTTAGGGATTCCAGGCATTGCTTACACCCAGGATACCATTAGCATTAGAATAATGCAGTGTGGAAGAGCCAGCTCTCAGGCATCCAAGTTCAGAGGGAGCTCAGGGATCCCAAGGCATGGCTTGCAAGAGAAGGTCAGACCTTATAGCTAAGAGTAAGTGCAAAGTGAAAGGGAATTAGGGAGCCATGACAGGCGGTGGTCATACCACACCCGTAACCACATGTTTGGTTGAACAAGTTAGGATCACACCTTTTGAATGTCAGACTAAAGTCTGGATAGTGATTAGGACACTATCAGACTCAAATCCAGGGCTCAGACACATATAGGGGAAAATTAATGGGAATTGATTGAGTTTGGGATTCAAAGAATCCAGTTCAGGATCATAGACAGCAATATTGGAGTGTTGTTATGCCCTGAACCACAACTCACACACAAAGAGTAAAGGGTAAGGGAATTCATAAAGTATTAAATTCATGACAAACAACTAATTTAAATACATAATTTAAATACTGAACTATAAAGGAAAGGGGGAGCATGTGACAATAGGCTAGAAACAAATGGGCAGAATTAAACACATTGTTGTTGAGCCATGTAAACTAATTGAGACATACCATTATAAAAGCAGAAGAGTGCAGAAGAAAGCAGGCTCAGTCCACAGCAGTGCAAGTATCAGAAATAGAGAGAGTATAAGTGAAGGTGAATTGTGAACTCAGATTGTTCTGTGTTCGCATGTGTTCAAAGAGAAGGGAGGGGAGTATTTATAGTGTAAAAACAGGCAGAAAATAAGGTAAGGATTGCAGTTCAGCAATAATTAGGGGAACAAGTGTCAATTAAAATTAAACAATATCAAAGACTTCCCTTATTTGAGGAATTAAAAATCAAACGGTAACATGCAAGTGCTAAACAAGGAAAGAGATCACATAGGATAACTATGACTAATAAGGAAGTATTCAAGCATAGTACAGGTACATAGTAGGTAATAGAGGCTAGGTTCATCAGACTCTAATCAAGGAAAGATCTATAAGAACCCAATACCAATATAATCAAGGTAAGGGAATCAATCAACTTGAGTAGGAAAGGCAGGGGTCGAGATTTCAAGGCAAGCATTCAAATAGATCTGAGAAGCAGGGAAATCAGTACAATAAGGAAAGATTCAATCACAAGAGTGCAATCAGAATCGCACAAAGATATTTTAAGTCAGCCCATTATTAAGGGCTACTTTGAGAGGGAAATTTAACATATAAAGGAATGCATAGCCTTAGGCATGTGAGGCTAAGTTGTGGCAAAATAATACCATGTAGCAGTAACTAAAAGGTATGATAGTCAAGTTTCAGTGCTTAACAATAGAGAAAAGATTCAGAAGCATGCAAAGAACTCAGAACCAAAAAATGGAAGCACACTGCAATTTGAACGAACGAGTTGCACAGACAAAAAGAGATTGAATAGTCCCCAAAGAAACTAGGGTTTTCGAGAATCAAACGAGTTTAGAGGAGATGAGCGGTCAAACAAACAAAACCGGTTTAGAATCCCGGATAAGCCCTAAAATTAGGGTTTTCACTCATGCTAAATCAGATATAGGAGAGGGTAAATCAAGTGGATAACAAACACAAACTCAAACAAGGTCCCAAAATTAGGGCTTTTAACATGCTAATTCAAATAAAAATAAGGTGAATCAAACCACCACTAACAAACAGACCAGGAAACTCAAACAAAATCCCCAAGAAAATTAGGGTTTTCAATATGTGAGTTCAGATAGAAGATAATACAAACAAACACTGTAAAAACATGTCGAGATTCAGAGAAGAGATGTTCAAGATAAAATAACATGAAACCCTAGTTGAGGAAAATAGAGTTTCTGAAAGCAAACATTAAAGAATCTTTGAGAAAAATGCATAGAAGGATCACACACACAAAGATCCAGAACAGATCTAAAATAAATCGAAGGAACCTTAGAGATTAGGGTTTCATAAGAAAACCTAAGAGATGAGATAGGCTTTGGAAACAATTAATCTGAACAGAGAAGTCGAAAATCGAACTCGAATGGCCATGGCTGGCCGGACAGAGGTTGAAGATGACCGGAGAAAAGCCATCGAGCAAAGCTTGGTTGAGACCTTTTCAAGATTTGGTCATAGAACCTTAGATATGAGACCATAGAAACCATGGGAGGCCGGTGTAGGGCTCCGATGAGTCTGGGGAGCCATGGATTAGGGTTTCGATGGGAGGCGGCGGCTAGGGTTTTGAGAGAGCTCGAGAGATGAGAGTGTTTGAGGGAGGCAGATTGGGAAAATGAGATAGGGTTAGGCCGTTGTGTAAAATTAAAAAGGTAAGAAGTAGCGGTAGTCGTTGATCTAAATGGTCAACACCGAGATTTAAAAGGGATATGGGTTAGGTCGGTTCAACATGTGCTGGGGTCGGGTAGGCATGTTAATTGGGATGGGTAATTGGATTTCAAATTGCTGCTGAAATGGGGTGCCAAATTGGCTAAAATTGAAATGCAATAAGGCCAAATCGTAATTAGCCAATTTTCCCCTTTTTAATTTTGTAAAAATAGTAATACTGATTTTAAAAACAAATTAAATGTACTGGGTAAATAAGTATTATATAAATATTAATTAAAAAATGCTGTGATTAATTTTATAAATATAAAATGTCATAAATCACAAGATAGGCTATAATTGCAATTATATGCAATTTAGCTTTAAAATACCAAACAAATTTGTAAAAAAAATATGCGAAAATTACTTTAATTATATTTAGGTGTAAGTGTGAAAATAAAATGAATTATTCACCAGAAATGATAATTTTGGGAATAATTATTGGATTTTGTTGTGTAAAATAGGCAATAAATTGGTTTAAAAATCATGAAAAAAATGTCCAAACTCTTGGATGTGCTTATATATGCACCAATATGCTATTTTGGAAATATTTGGGTATCAAAATACTCAGAAAAAAATTGGGTATCAACAGCTGCCCCTCTTTACCCTGGAAGGATGAAAGAGTTATCGGGTAAAGATATGATGGCCAATTTTGACCGAAAGCGGTGGTTTGAAAAAAGTTTGACTGAGCTCCAGTTTATGAGCTACCTACATATCCCTGGTTTTACATGCCGATGGAGATTTTAAAGGACGGACATGACGCTTGGGGGAAGCAAGAGGTATTTTGAAGTTGATCGACTGCGAAAACCGGAACGGGGTCGCTCTTGCTGAGACGGTCATTGCTAGCCAGTGTACATGCAAGTGAGAAATATAGGCATATATCGTGCGTAAACTTAAACTAGATGCAAGTTCCCGTTGGACCATAAATGATGTCCTTGGACGGTTAGGATGACGTCCTCAGACCATGATGTCCTGGGCCATGAAGCGCAAAATTAAAGGATTCGCAGGCTATGAAATGACGTTCTCACGCCATGATAATGGTGCCTCCAAACCACGACACCTTTGAATAATGATGTGCAAGATGTAAAGTGGGGTCCTCGGGCCATGTCATGGTGTTCTCGGGCTATGAAGATGATGCCTCCGAATGATGACGCCTTTGGACAGTCTGGCGATATTTTAGCCCTTGCAATGCAAGATTTGGCGGTATTTCAGCCGATGCCAAAGCGTAAATGGCGATCTTTCAGCCGACATAAATTTAAATAAATAGTCGATGTTTCAGCCGATGTGAAAAGTAAAAATGGCGATATTTTAGCCGACCGAAAATTTCAATACAATAGTCTGGCAATATTTCAGCCGATTGCAAGACGTAAATAAAAGTGGTGATATTTCAGCCGATGTAAAAGTAAAACGGTGATGTTTCAACCGATGGAGAATTTAAATAATAGTCTGGCGCTATTTCAGCTGATGCAAAAAAAGTGTAAATGGTGATATTTAAACCAATAGAGAATTTAAATAAAGTTTGGCGATGTTTCAGCCGATGCAAAAGAATGTAAATGGCAATATTTCAGCCGACCGAAAACATAGGTATAGATGAAGGTGGAGATTTAAATATGAACTGGCGATCTTTCAGCCGATGTAGAATTTAAATAAAGTTTGGCGATATTTTAGCCGATGCAAAAGAATGTAAATGGCGATATTTCAGCCGATTGCAGGACGTAAGTAAAAGTGGCGATATTTCAGCCATGCAAGATGTAGGTAAAGGTGGCGATATTTCATCCATGCAAGAAAGATAAGGTGGCGATATTTCAGCCATGCAAGTGGAGGTGGATCTCAACCTTGGAAGGAAGAAAAGTAGCATATGCAGATAATGCAGGATGGAGACAACGCTAAGTCTCGGAAGGCAGCCGACCGAAAATTTCAATACAGTAGTCTGGCGATATTTCAGCCGATTGCCAGATGTAAATAAAAGTGGCGATATTTCAGCCAATGTAAAAGTAAAACGGCGATGTTTCAACCGATAGAGAATTTAAATAATTGTCTGGCGATATTTCAGTCGATGCAAAAAAGTGTAAATGGTGATATTTCAATCGATAGAGAATTTAAATAAAGTTTGGCGATGTTTAAGCCGATGCAAAAGAATGTAAATGGCGATATTTCAGCCGACCGAAAACACAGGTATAGATAATGGTGGAGATTTAAATATGAACTGGCGATCTTTCAGCTGATGTAGAATTTAAATAAAGTTTGGCGATATTTTAGCCGATGCAAAAGAATGTAAATGGCAATATTTCAGCCGATTGCAGGACGTAAGTAAAAGTGGCGATATTTCGGCCATGCAAGATGTAGGTAAAGGTGGCAATATTTTAGCCATGTAAGAAAGATAAGGTGGTGATATTTCAGCCATGCAAGTGGAGGTAGAGCTCAACCTTGGAAGGCAGAAAAGTAGCCTTATGCAGATAATGCAGGATGGAGACAACGCTTAGTCTCGGAAGGCAGAAAGGTAGCCTTCTGCAATGCAGAAAATGCAGATGGAGACAACTCTTAGTCTCGGAAGGCAGAAAGGTAGCCTTATGCAATTCAGATAATGCACATGGAGACAACGCTTAGTCTCGAAAGGCATAAAGGTAGCCTTATGCAATGCAGGATAATGCATATGGAGACAATGCTTAGTCTCGGAAGGCAGAAAGATAGCCTTATGCAATTCAGATAATGCAGATGGAGACAATGCTTAGTCTCGAAAGGCAGAAAGGTAGCCTTAAGCAATGCAAGATAATGTAGATGGAGACAACGCTTAGTCTTAGAAGGCAGAAAGGTAGCCTTATGCAATGCAAGATAATGCAGATGGAGACAACGCTTAGTCTCAAAAGGCAGAAAGGTAGCCTTATGCAATTCAAATAATGTAGATGGAGACAACGCTTAGTCTCGGAAAGCAAAAAAGTAGCCTTAGGAAATTCAGATAATGCAGATGGAGACACTTAGTCTCGGAAGGCAGAAAGGTAGCCTTATACAATTCAGATAATGCAGATGGAGACAACGCTTAGTCTCGAAAGGCATAAAGGTAGCCTTATGCAATGCAGGATAATGCATATGGAGACAACGCTTAGTCTCAGAAGGCAGAAAGGTAACCTTATGCAATTCAGATAATGCAGATGGAGACAACGCTTAGTCTCGAAAGGCAGAAAGGTAGCCTTATGCAATTCAAGATAATGCAGATGGAGACAACGCTTAGTCTTGGAAGGCAGAAAGGTATCCTTATGAAATTCAGATAATGCAGATGGAGACACTTAGTCTCGAAAGATAGAAAGGTAGCCTTATGCAATTCAGATAATGCAGATGGAGACAACGCTTAGTCTCGAAAGGCAGAAAGGTAGCGTTATGCAATTCAGATAATGCAGATGGAGACAATGCTTAGTTTTGGAAGGCAGAAAGGTAGCCTTATGTAATAAGATAAAAGCGAATAGTAAGAAAAAATTCTTAGCTGATAGCTGATCGTGATATTGCGGCTGCTGCGGCCATTGCGTGTGGATAGCAAATGCAAATAGGCACAAAGGTTCAATGCGATTGCATAACATGTTTAGTAACTTTGTGACTTGGGTGCCTGCATCCAAAGAAAATAGTGAGTTTTGTAAAAGGGGAAGGTTATTTCGTTTTCCCATGGCTTCTGGTATTGCGTTGCTAAACAACGGCAGTTCATACAATAATTATGCATGATTTAGTAAACATATCATAAGTAGAGAAAGAAAATAGTTTCCTTTTAGCTGAACCAATTACTGTGACGCGGTTCGAGACATTGCAACCTCTCTTGCTCTGGAATTTTGAGGGTCCTCCTCGAAATTCTACCCCAGTTTACTGGGCTGGCACGTCTGACGGCTGCGTTGAATGACTGAAGAATCAACTTTAGAATTTTGAGGGTCCTCCTCAAAATTATACCCTAGTTTACTAAGGTGACATCCCTGGATGAGTGGCTGAAGACTGACTTCGGAATTTTGAGGTTCCTCCTCAAAATTCTGCCCCAGTTCCAATAATAGGGGGAGATGAGATTTTTATTAAATGGTGACCGAAACCATAGGGCTACCTACGCATCCCCTCTTAAACAGGAATCAGGTCAGGCAGAGTTCAAATTACATCATAAAGAAATCATAGGTGATTACACATAATATCGTTTCACTTCGTCTGAGTTAATTGGCTTTGGCCAAACTTCTACGTCCATTTCTGCAAGAATAAGGGCTCCTTCAATTAAAACCCGGTGAACCATGTACGAACCTTGCCAGTTGGGAGAGAATTTTCCCTTGGCTTCATCTTGATGCGGGAATATCTTCTTCAACACCAGCTGCCCCGGTGTAAACTTCCTTGGCCTAACTCTTTTGTTGAATGCTCTGGACATTCTGTTCTGATACAACTGACCGTGGCAAATTGCATTCATCCTTTTTCCATCTATAAGGGTTAATTGCTCGTAATGACCCTTTACCCATTCTGCATCGTCCAACTCTACTTCTTGTATGATCCTCAAGGAAGGAATTTGTACCTCGGCGGGAATGACCGCCTCTGTACCATAAACTAATACGTAGGGAGTTGCCCCGGTTTATGTGCGGACCGTGGTGTGCTATCCCAGCAAGGCAAATGCTAACATCTCATGCCATTTTTTGTAACTTTCGACCATCTTCCTTAGTATCTTCTTGATATTCTTGTTGGCTGCCTCTACAGCTCCATTCATCTGAGGCCTGTAGGCTATAGAGTTCTTGTGTTTGATCTTGAATGCCTCACACATTGCTTTCATCAAGTCGCTGTTGAGATTTGAACTATTGTCAGTGATTATTGATTCTGGAACCCCGAATCGGCAAACAATACGATCACAGACGAAGTCTGCCACAACATTCTTAGTCACTACTTTGTATGATACTGCCTCAACCCATTTAGTAAAATAATCGATTGCCACAAGGATAAATCTTTGCCCATTTGATACGGCAGGCTCGATAGGTCCGATGACATCCATTCCCCAGACGGCAAGTGATCACAACAAACTCAACCTTACACAACGGTAGGAAGAGCGGGCGCTAAAACTTTTATCCGAGTAGTGGTATCGGGGTCAATCTTCCACAGGGAGCTTGGAATGGAGTTGCGTATTTGTGTAGACTAAGAATGCGTTTGTGCTTCTAATTGCACTTCTAACATTTTTGGGTTTTATTTTGATTATCTACTACAATTTATCAACTACAAGTTTAAAGCTAAGGTATGCTAAGATATTGATTCTAAGTTGACATGGTGAGCTTGTTGCAGTAAGCTCGTTTGGAGACACCTTTATCATATCTGCATGTATCTGACAGTGATGGCACTTGTGAACGTACTGGATACAGTCTGTTTCCATAGTCATCCAAAAATAACCTGCTCGAAGTATCTTCTTTGCTAAGACAAAATCATTAATGTGTGGCCTGCAGGTCCCTGCGTGCACTTCGTCCAATAGTCTGGTTGCTTCTTTTGCTTCGACACACCTTAACAAACCCAAATCGGGAGTCCTCATATACAGGATTCCCCCACTGTGAAAGAAATTATTTGATAATCTCTTAAGTGTGCGTTTCTGAGTGGCGTTGGCAAGTTCTGGATACTTCCCTATTGTCAAGTACCTTCTGATGTCATGGAACCGTGGTTTTCCGTTTGCTTCTTCCTCAACGTGAGAACAATAAGCTGGCTGATCATAAATCCTTACTGGGATGGGATCAATGAAATTTGCATCTGGATGCTGGATCATGGATGATAAAGTGGATAATGCATCAGCGAACTCATTCTGAATCGTGGGGACATGCTGAAATTCCGTCTTTATGAATCTTTTCTCCAACTCTTGTATGTGATGCAAATAGTGAAGTATCTTGGAGTTTTTGGTGGCCCATTCTCCTCGAACTTGATGTATGAGCAGGTCTGAGTCCCCGATCACTAGCAGCTCTTGAATGTTCATGTTAATGTCCATCATGAGTCCCAGGATGCAAGCTTCGCATTCAGCCATGTTGTTTGTGCAAGGGAACCTGAGCTTGGCGGGTACCGGGTAATGCTGGTCGGTTTCTGATACTACGACTGCCCCTATGTCGGCTCCTTTAAAGTTTGGGGCTCCATCGAAAAACAACCTCCAACCATCGTAGGATTCTGCAATATCTTCTCCTACAAACGATACTTCATCGTCAGGAAAATACATTTTCAGTGGTTCATATTCTCCGCCGACAGGATTCTCGGCAAGGCGATATGCTATGGCTTGGCCCTTGATTACTTTCTGAGTCACGTAAACAATGTCGAACTAACTCAACAAGATTTGCCACTTGGTGAGCTTGCCAGTGGGCATGGGTTTCTGGAAAATATATTTCAGCGGGTCCATCCTGGATATGAGATAGGTAGTGTAGGCACATAAATAATGCCTTAATTTCTGAGCTACCCAAGTCAGAGCACAGTAGGTGCGCTCTAATAGATAATATCGGGCCTCGTACGGGGTGAACTTCTTGCTGAGATAATAGATGTCTTGCTCCTTTCTACCCGTTTCATCATGTTGTCCCAGGACACAACCGAATGCTCCATCCAATACCGCAAGGTAAAGTAATAGAGGTCTTCAATTCTCAGGAGGAACCAAGACTGGCGGCGTTGACAGGTATTCCTTGATTCTGTCAAAGGATTTCTAACAATCTTCGGTGCATCTAGTAGCACCATCTTTCTTTAGCATTTTAAAAATAGGTTCACAAATGAATGTGGACTGAGCTATGAACCGGCTGATATAGTTGAGTCTCCCCAGGAAACTCATCACGTCCTTCTTGTTCTTTGGCGGTGGAAATTCTTGAATGGCTTTGACCTTTGATGGGTCCAATTCTATCCCTCGACGGCTCACGATGAAACCCAGTAGTTTTCCGGCAAGAACCCCGAATTCACACTTGGTGGGATTCAGTTTTAGTTTATACCTTCTCAATCTGTTGAAGAACTTTCTCAGGTCTTCCATATGATCAGTGGCTTTCTTGGATTTAACGATGACGTCGTCCACATATACCTCGATCTCCTTGTGTATCATGTCGTGGAAGATAGTAGTCATAGCTCTCATGTATGTGGCGCCAGCATTTTTTAACCCGAACAACATCATTTTGTAACAATACATTCCCCATGGCGTGATGAAGGTCGTTTTCTCTGCATCTTCCTCATCCATCCATATCTGATGATACCCGGCGAAACAATCAACAAAAGACTGCAACTCATGCTTGGCACAATTGTTGATAAGAATGTGTATGTTTGGCAAGGGGAAGTCATCTTTGGGACTGGCTCGGTTGAGATCCCGGTAGTCGACACAGATTCTAACATTCTCGTCCTTCTTTGGTAACGGCACGATGTTAGCTAACCATGTTGGATACTCTACCACTCTGAGAACCTTGGCTTTGACTTTCTTAGTAACCTCTTCTTTGATTTTCAAACTCATATCGGTCTTGAATTTCCTGAGCTTCTGTTTTACCGGCGGACAGGTTGGATCTGTTGGCAGTTTATGAGCTACAATGGACGTGCTGAGACCAATCATATCATCATACGACCAGGAAAATTCCGTATACTCTTCCTTTTCTGATGGCGACAAGTGAACACCGATGCGAGTTTCTTTGACATTTTCTATATTTCCCAGATTAACGACCTCAGTTTCTTCCACATTGGATTTGGGTCTATTCTCAAAATTCTCAACCTCTCTGACAACCTCTTCAGGTATTTCATCTTCTTCTGAGTCTATGTCCTTTTGTTGCATTGTCTCGTTGCAAATCACAGTCATTGGTTCGTCGTCAAGATAAGTAATAGTAATTCTGTGTAAAAATAAAGTAAATAATAGAGAAGATAATAAGTGCGAGATATATGATAAACTAAAATGCTTTTGATTAAATTCATAATTGTTTGAAACATCAGAGCTCTTTTCAAAATTAAAGACAATGCGGAAAGAAAATCAACTAGTAAAATAAAATGGGATGCATAGTGCTTCTGTTTAGCCTCGCTACCCCGAAGCCTTCTGGGCCCTGACGATCCTAATTGACCAATTGCTGAGGTGGTCTCCTCTGTTCACAGGTTGTATGGAAGGGCCTTCCTCCCCTTCCTCCTCGAAAAGAACACATCAATCCTTGTCATCATCCTCCAGGAACAAATTCTTCATGGCTGCCAATGCTTCATCTTCTTCTGACCCATATATAGTATCTGCTTGCTATAAGGTCTGCTCCAGGCTAGGTATCAGAAACTCCAATGGATAGTAGGGGCCGCGACATGGTGGCGACCAGTTCTAGAATTCCTTCCAAGTATAATCATACCCTAAGCTAAAGGTAGTGTCATGCTTCTTCAGCTTGATGGGCTTAGTGATCCTCTGAAGATTTTTACCGAGCCCTTTTCCAGGCCCGTACCCGCACCAATTCAGGATACTTTCGATCTTGTTGTCCTACCACTTGTCTTTTTCTACAGCGTTGACCCTTTCGATGTGGTGGTATGTCTCTCCGCCTACTCTCCTTCTGCCCCCGATCATTCGGATAGTCTGGCAACTATACATGGGGTCACTACCATTGCCATGAATGATCACTTCTTGGTGATTCCATTCAAATTTTACTGCCTGATACAGGGTCGATGTTACGGCTCCAGCAGCGTGGATCCAGGGGTGTCCCAACAGCAAGTTGTAGGATGTCAGGACGTCTATCACTTGGAAGTCACGTCGAACCATGTTGGCCCCATTTGCAAGCACATGCTGATTTCTCCAATAGTAGATCTATGGGATCCAGCGAAGGCTTTGACATTGATAGCCCCGTCTTTGATCTCGTGTAGGCCTTTCCCCAAAGTTCTGAGAGTTACAAGCAGGCAGATGTTGAGGCTCAATTCTCCATCGATCAGAACCCTGGTGATGAAATAATCTTTGCATTGCACGGTGATGTGCAGTGCCTTGTTATGACCCAAACCTTCTGGCGGCAATTCGTCTTCGTGGAAGGTTATTTTGTGGCTCTCTAGCACTTGCCCCACCATATTCACCATCTCACCCTCGGTTATATTGCTGGGCATATAGGCTTCACTCAGTATCTTCATTAAGGCATTCTTGTGAGCGTCTAAACTTTGCAGAAGAGCCAGGATAGATATATGTGCCGGTGTTTTGTTAAACTGTTCAGCAACCGAGTATTCCATAGCCTATTTTTTCCTCCAAAGATCGTCGGGTCCTGTCTCAATGGGACATCCCGGGGCTTGCTTACCGGACTCGGCTAGGTGCTCTGGTTTGTAGACCCTCTCTGTTCTAGTCATTCCTTGTGCGGCAATCGTTTCTATTGTCTTTGTCTTTCCTTTCCTCCTAGCTTTGGCACTATAATCCCATGGTATGGCATTTGAGTGGAATGGTGTCATGTCAGTCATCGCCAACGTAATAGGCACCCTTGGTGGTAACACAGCAACTTCAAAGGGTGTAGGTGCCTTTGGAACTCCAAATTCAACTTCTATTGGCCCAGACGCCTTCGCAGAAAGAGGCACTTCAAGTTCAAAAGGTATAGACATATTTACTTCATCGTCCCTGGAGGGATGATTCTGCACGACAATTGGGTTAAGGGTAACCGCTGGCTTCTTTGGTTCATCCCCTTCAGTAATCAAACCTATAGACCCTTTAGGGTGCCAATCATCCTCGATCTCGATCATATGAATGTCTCCACCTTTATGGTCAGGCAAGGGGTTATAATGAACATTCGGAGCAGGCTCCTTTGCTACATTGACTTTATTATCGATCAGGGCCTGAATCTTGTCTTTCAATGAACGGCATTCGTCAAGGGTATGTCCTTTCATGTCGGAGTGATATGCACAGGTCTTGTTGGGGTTGACCCACTAGGAGGGATTTTCTAGAGCTTTGGCTGGGACAGGAGTGATGTAACCAGTAGCTCTGAGTCTCTCATATAGCTGGCCAATTGGTTCTGCGATGGCTGTGTATTGTCTGGAAGGTTTACGGTCAAAAGTTGGTCTGGGTCTCGGAAAATTTTAACGGGTAGGTGGTGATTGATAGTGAGAGGGTTGAGAGTTATAAGCTTGGTAAACAGGTGCTAGTTGAGAGTATTTGGGTGAGGTGGGTTTATATGTGAGAGGTGGAGAGGACTGGTAAACGGGAGGTAGATAGGAGGGTGCGGGTGCTTGGTAATTTGGGATAGGCTGATATGTAAGTGGAGGTGATGGGTAAGTGTAGTATTTTGGTGGTGATTTGGCTCCCTGTGCGACCATCACGATACTTACATCTTTCTTCTTGGACGCACCACCAGTTTGTAAAGCCTTATTGGTGGCTTGCAATGCTTCAAGATTTGTAACCATACCATTCCTGATGCCCTCTTCGATTCTTTCTCTGAGTTTGATGATATCAAAGAACTTTTGACCCTCGATCAACATCAACCTATCGTAATATTGAGGATCCTGTGCCCGTACGAAGAATCTATTCATTTGCTCTTCTTCCAGGGCCGGCCTAACATTTGCATCCTCTGACCTCCAACGAGTAGCATACTCGCAGAATGTTTTGGTGGGTTTCTTCTTCAAATTCTGTATGTAGAATACATCTGGTGCATTCTTTGTATTAAACCGAAACCTATCCATGAAGTCTGATGCCATTCCTACCCAATTCGTCCATTTCTTGGGGTCTTGACTGATGTACCAGGATAGTGCATCTCCCTTTAAGCTCCTCATGAAGAGCTTCATACGAATCTTCTCATCTCTTCCGACCCCCACTAGCTTATCACAATAGGTCCTCAGGTGGACTTTGGGATCTTCTGCTCCATCAAACATTTCGAACTTGGGAGGTTTGTACCCCTTCGGAAGTTCAACATCTGGTTGAATGCACAAGTCCTCGTAATTCAATCCTTCAATGCCTTTGTTACCTTCCACGCCCTGAACTCGGCTGGTTAATTCTTGAGCTCTGCCGCTAAGTTCCTGATGAGGGAGTCCTTTTCACCAGACTCAGGTGCATTTGAGATGGGTTGGGCGTAGTAGGGTACGGTATCCACATAAATAGGAGTGTTGTGGAGATGGTCATTTATGGTATTCAGTGGCTCGAGAATGAGTAGTGGGTGCTATTTGGAGTGTGGCATGTGTTGCAGGTATGAGTGGGTTGTATCTGTGGTTGCGGGGTATTTTTTGGAGGTGTGGGATTTTGGGTGTTGACGTCCGCAGCGGTCAGGGAAAATGATAGGTTCGCCAAATTCCAAACCTGATCCAGTTCTTCTTGGAATTTCAACAGCTTTTGTTCGAGTTGTGCAGTAGTTTCCTTAGCAACCGGGGTACCCTGAGGAATCTCAATCTCCTTTCTGGCGCTTGTATCTCCTATTTTGCCTTTGTTCTTGTTCCGGACAGGACTCGTAGGAGGAGGAGGTGGAGGGCCCTTGGATCTTGTGGAGTATGTTGATGTTGCCAGAATACACGAACTAACATTTGGGGAGGGGAATAAAAATAAAAGAGAGAAAAAAAGGTAACAAGTTAGCACAGGTTCTGAGAGAAAAGTATTACAGTATCTAAACACATTGTGCGAGAATATAAATTGCGTCCTAATTTTGGTGCCTCGTTGTGCCCGAGGTAGGCCTAGCGACAAATAGTTTCGGAGAACTTATAAGGCTAAATGCCTCATTTTATTGATAAAAGTAAGACAAATCCAAAACGACTCTAAATAACAAAAAATAAATGTCAATAGTGGTCGTTGGCCTTATTATATCATTAAGGCAAAATAAAGGACTCCTAACTACTTGGTCCCAGAAGGACCTTCCCCAGATTTGGCATCCTTGTCTCCCTCGAACAGCTCCACCAAATCGCGTAGTCCTAGCAATAAGTAGACTCGGGCCAGATGTCCGTTTGCATTTCCTTCAGCATTTTGGAAGTCCTCGATCCTCTTGATGAACTTTCCTTCCAGCTCTACTAAACCCCTTTCCAAATACCCTAACCGATTGTTGGCACTGACAGCCATTTCTTTCCACTCCTCGATCAATTTCTAATGGGCTTCTTGTATTTCCTGATGCTCACTTTCACACTATCGAATTCTCTTGCGTAGTTGATTATACTTAATCTGTGCTTCGGCATGCTCGTCAATAATCCTGTGACCTTGAACGAATCTCGGCTGACCCATGCCATCGTATTCTAACCAACCCGAATAATGCGGCACACAACCGGCGTGGTACCTATTTGGCTCAATGGATTCCTTCCCCAAAACGATTTTGCAATGCCACAAATGCTGAGCTTGGCACCTGTGAGGGATATCATCTTCTTGGAAATCAGCCCTGAGGTGACTTGTTTTATCAACCCTTGGTATGATTTGTTTTCTTCCAGCTTGCCTCATGGCTCGGAGAGGAACGTAAGGATAAGTCCCTCTCAAACCAATCAGTATGAGAAATGGTGCATCTCGGGATCGGACAATGAATTCATCCGTAGGGAACCACTCAAACATCCATTGTACCTGGTCTTCTTCTAGATTTTCAAACAATTCTACCCACCCTCTGGCATCCTCTCGCTGAGCGAACATCTTTGGCATATAATTCATACGCCTCGGCTGGTGGAAGGCGATATGATCATCCCAATATCTGCGTAGGATCTCCTGTCGGTATTCTCCTTTCTGGAGGTTTTCCATGAGCCAAAGCTGAAGCAATAAGTTGTAACCCTCAAAATAATTGCATTGTTGTTGACACTTGTTCAAGGCGTGGTATATCTCGGCAACGATCATGGGCATTATGCTAAAAGTTTTCCCACTAATCTCTTCCATCAAAGTTTTGGTTACCATGACTAGTCTGCTGTGGATCCTAGCCTTCTTCATAGGGAACACGATCATCCCCAAAAAACAAAATATGAAAACAAAGACCCTTCTATGGACATGCCCCAATGAGGTGATAGCAAATTTGTCTGAATAGGTGCGGTATGACTTGCTATGACCGTTCCTTTCGTATAGATAGTCAAACGGGATGTAGGAGTCTTTCAAACAGGTTAAGTCTGGGTTTTTCTTCAACCCCATCATTTTAAGGAAACCCCTTCCTTTGCGATTTTCTGGCATAAGCAAACCCGGAGTCTCCCAAGGAATTCCAGCTAGACCCCATATCTCTTCAAGTAAAGAAGTCATCTCGAGATCACCAAAGGGGAACACAGATTTGTCACTATCCCAGAACAATGTTACAGCCTCTATGATTCTGTTGTTAGGTTGAATCTCTAGGAGAGAAGGCAGATTCCCTAAGTACTTGCGGACGAGTGTTTGATCACTAGAATGGAGGTCGTTCCACCAGTTCAGCAGCCTTGGATGAATGTTGGTTACCATGCCAAATCTGGTGATCTCGTGCCTCATATTCTGTAAAATAGAGTGTTAGGCCCTTAACCCCACCAGACTTGACTATTTAAATCAATAATTAGCATAGCAAAGCACTTAAGTTCTCCAAATAAATGTACAGAACGTGGAGGTGTCCGTTTGTGTTTCAAGGAAACCCGGTGGACTTTGGACAAGGCAATATTAATGAGTCATTATGTGGACAACATAACTGACTCAGCTAGGTTTGATCATGATGCATGTACGATTTAAATGGAATAAGGTTTCTATTTTGAAGTGCTAGACTGGAATCCTTGAGCGGACGACTCAAGAGGGAAAGGCACGGAACCGTCGACTACACCGTTGATCGACTAGTTTTACCGCAAATATTCCTTCGCCAAATTTAGGGGGTGATAGTATTGGAAGTGCACAATAACTCATTATAAGTGTTTCTATAGTATTTGTTTGGCACGAGTGGAATATGATGTTGAATATGAAATTTAAAAGGATGAAACAAATTGACATGTATTTTCACGTTTATACAATAAATATTACAATGATTTCTCAGAAATTACAACAGTATTGATGGAAAAGCGATAAATGAAGGTAATTAAAGAAAAAGAAACAAAAGAAACATGTTAGTTTCAAAATAAAGACATTAAACAAAAGCGATAAAAGGAAGCAATAAAGTCACGTATAGCATGCAATGGTAAAAGCCTAAAGAAATCCCCAGCAGAGACGCCATGCTGTCGACGCCCCCTTTTTCTTAAAGAGGAATTAGGTTCACGACATTCAGGAAGACCACTCTTTTTCCACTTTGGGAATTGGGTTTTTTGAGAGTTTGGAGAGTCGCCACCTAATGATTAGAGCTCATTAGGACACTTTTTAGAAAAAAAAAGATGAAAACCAGAGTTTTGGGTAAGGGCTTGAAATTATCTAGAGGGGAAGGTGTTAGGCACCCCTCAAGATCCACTAGTGTGGTTCCCGGCCATGCTATAACTGTGACTTTAAATGCAAGTGCAAATAAACAAGTACAAGAAGCACAAAAGGTTAAAAGAAATGCTGAATTTTAGAAAGGAGTAGTTTGGTAAAAATGTGCAAATAGAGGGAAGAAGTCAAGTACTTAGTGTGAACAAACCAAAAATCATGTGAGAAACAGAAATTGAAAGTGCAACAGTTTTCAAGATTCAGAAAGAATTGTTAAACTAATAAAGAGGGAGGAGGGGGTCCTAGGTTCATTCATTACATGGATCATTCGCACAACACTGGTACCCAATTGTACGCGGAGTGTTATCGTGTACTGATCATCTCCATGTCTACTCTTCCCACCTCGTTAAGGTATTAAAGCGTGGAATGGTATCGTTTACTTATCGCATGCTACTACCCGTCCCAATCCTACCAGTCCCGGGGTATTAGGACTTCTAATCCTAGAGGGGAAAGAAAGGGATGGTGTCCTTTATGGAGTTTAATGGATAAAATTCTAGCTCGACATTCAAAACAAGTATCAAATAAAAAGGTAGAACAAACAAGCAAACAAGGCTCAACTTAACCCCAGAAGTCAAACAATCATTTAGTTTAACATGCCTTGACAAATACTGATTTGGTCTTAGATTAAAACTAAACAGCGAGTGGACTAGTTCAACGCATGCATTTAGACAGAAAGTCTGCATTAGGCAACTCGGATACAGTTGCCAGGGACTGACCCAATTAATTAACTAGCCGACCCTTTGTCTATGTGTTAAAATAAAACTACATGTAGGATCTATTAATTCCAGGAAAAGATGCAAAGAGTTACCAATAATTTCAGAAAAGATGCAAGTTGATTTTGGAGAAAAGAGGCATCAGTTTTAACAAAGAGAAAAGATGCAAACTGCTTTTAGAAAAAGAATTACCAGTTGTTTCAGAAAAGATGTAGACTTATTAAAAGGTTTACGAGCTTCAGGAAAGTGCAGATTGATTATGAAAAAGTGTTTACCAATTTTATTAAAGATAGATACGAGTTTCAGCGATTGGTTCTATTTTAGAAACGAATGAGGCTATTAAGAATGAGATTTCCTATAGGCATGCTTTCTGTACATTTGCTGATTTTAACACCCTTTCATGACATTAATAGGAGTCTTATAGACACGATGTCTATATGCAACTTTGTTATTAAGCCTATAAATGGTTTGCCTAATGACATTTGTGTATGCAGAAATGCGAGAGCCTATAGACATGATCTCTATATGTGTAATTACAGAAAATTGAGTGTTAAATCCTATAAGCATGCTTTCTAGGTGATTTTGTGGTAAAGTTAAGCGTTAAATCCTATATGCATGGTCTCTATGTGATTTAATCAGTATTAAAGACCCTATAGGCAGGATTTCTAGTTTGATAAAAAATAAAATCCTAAGTCATGATTTTTATCGCTTGGATGCAAGAAAAGTAAAGACCCCTCCCACACACTTTTATTATAATCCCCGAGTTTCATAAAAAATAATTACAAACCAATGAATCAAACTGGAAATTAAAAGATACATCAAAAGCTAACAGCTAGATCCGAGGAGCCTAATTCAACTATTAATGTCTGGTAACATCCGATTGAGCCATTTCCGGGATTCAGATTTCCAAAGCCTTCTCTTTATCCAAGGTGTTTCAAAGTTCCATGGAATCTCAGGGATTCCAGGCATTGCTTACACCCAGGATACCATTAGCATTAGAATAGTGCAGTGTGGAAGAGCCAGCTCTCAGGCATCCAAGTTCAGAGGGAGCTCAGGGATCCCAAGGCATGGCTTGCAAGAGAGGGGCATACCTTATAGCTAAGAGTAAGTGCAAAGTGAAAGGGAATTAGGGAACCATGACAGGTGGTGGTCATACCTAGCCACAAGGTAGGTTGGCACACCCCTGACCACTTGTTTGGTTGAACAAGTTAGGAGCAGACCTTTTGAAGGTCAGACTAAAGTCTGGATAGTGATTAGGACACTATCAGACTCAAATCCAGGGCTCAAACACATAAAGTGGAAAAGGAATGGGAATTGATTGAGTTTGGGATTTAAAGAATCCAGTTTAGGATCATAGTCAGCAATATTGGAGTGTTGTTATGCCCTCAACCACAACTCACACACAAAGGGTAAAAGGTAAGGGAATTCATAAAGTATCAAATTCATGAAATATAACTGATTAAAATACATAATTTAAATACTAAACTATAAAGGAAAGGGGGAGCATGTGACAATAGGCTAGAAACAAATGGGTAGAATTAAACACATTGTTGTTGAGGCATGTAAACTAATTGAGACATACCAGTATAGAAGCAAAGCAGTGCAGAAGAAAGCAAACACAGTCCAAAGCAGTGCAAGTATTAGAAATAGAGAGAGTATAAGTGAAGGTGAATTGTGAACTCAGATTGTTCTGTGTTCGTGCGTGTTCAAAGAGAAGGGAGGGGAGTATTTATAGTGTAAAAACAGGCAGAAAATAAGGTAAGGATTGCAATTCAGCAATAATTAGGGGAACAAGTGTCAATTAAAATTAAACAGTATCAAAGACTTCCCTTATTTGAGGAATTAAAAATCAAACGGCAACATGCAAGTGCTAAACAAGGAAAGAGATCACATAGGCTAACTATGACTAATAAGGAAGTATTTCAAGCATAGTACAGGTACATAGTAGGTAATAGAGGCTAGGTTCATCAGACTCTAATCAAGGAAATGTCTATAAGAACCCAATACTAATATAATCAAGGTAAGGGAAGCAATCAACTTGAGTAGGAAAGGCAGGGGTCGAGATTTCAAGGCAAGCATTCAAATAGGTCTGAGAAGCAGGGAAATCGGTACAATAAGGAAAGAATCAATCACAAGAGTGCAATCTGAATCACACCAAGAGATTTGAAGTCAGCCCACAATTAAGGGCTACTTTGAGAGGGAAATTTAACATATAAAGGAATGCATATCCTTAGGTATATGAGGCTAAGTTGTGGCAAAATAATAGCATGTAGCAGTAACTAAAAGGCATGATAGTCAAGTTTCAGTGCTTAACAATAGAGAAAAGATTCAGAAGCAAGCAAAGAGCTCAGAACCAAAAAATAGTCAAGAGAATGGAGGCACACTGCAATTTCAACGAACGAGTTGCACAGACAAAAAGAGATTGAATAGTCCCCAAAGAAACTAGGGTTTTCGAGAATCAAACGAGTTTAGAGGAGATGAGCAGTCAAACAAACAAAACAGGTTTAGAATTTCGGATATGCCCCAAAATTAGGGTTTTCACTCATGCTAAATCAGATATAGGAGAGGATAAATCAAGTGAATAACAAACAGAAACTCAAACAAGATCCCAAAATTAGGGCTTTTAACATGCTAATTCAGATAAAAATAAGCTGAATCAAACCACCACTAACAAACAGACCATGAAACTCAAACAAAATCCCCAAGAAAATTAGGGTTTTCAATATGCGAGTTCAAATAGAAGATAATACAAACAAACATAGTAAAAACATGTAGAGATTTAGAGGAGATTTGTTTGAGATAAAATAACATGAAACCCTAATTGAGGAAAATAGAGTTTCTGAAAGCAAACATTAAAGAATCTTTGAGAAAAACACATAGAAGGTTCACACACACATTGATTCAGAACAGATCTAAAATAAATCAAAGGAACCTCAGAGATTAGGGTTTCATAAGAAAACCCAAGAGACGAGATAGGCTTTGGAAACCATTGATCTGAACAGAGAAGTCGACACTCGAACTTGAATGGCAATGGCTGGCTGGACAGAGGTTGAAGATGACCGGAGAAAAGCCATCGAGCAAAGCTTGGTCGAGACCTTTTCAAGATCTGGTCATAGAACCTTAGAGATGAGACCATAGAAGCTATGGGAGGCCGGTGTAGGGCTCCGATGAGTCTTGGGAGCCATGGATTAGGGTCTCGATGGGAGGCGGCGGCTAGGTTTTTGAGAGAGCTCGAGAGACGAGAGAGTTTGAGGGCTGCGGATTGGGAAAATGAAATAGGGTTAGGTGGTTGTGTGAAATTAAAAAGGTAAGAAGTAACGGTGGCCGTTGATCTAAATGATCAACGATCGAGATTTAAAAGGGATATGGGTTAGGTCAGTTCAACATGTACTGGGTCAGGTAGGCATGTTAATTGGGTCGAGTAATTGGATTTCAAATTGGGGCTGAAATGGGGTGCCAAATTGGCTAAAATTGAAATGCAATAAGGCCAAATCATAAATAGCCAATTTTCCCCATTTAATTTTGTAAAAATAGTAATACTGATTTTAAAAACAAATTAAATGTACTGGGTAAATAAGTATTATATAAATATTAATTAAAAAAATGCTTGGATTAATTTTATAAACATAAAATGTCATAAATTACAAGATATGCTATAATTGCAGTTATATGCAATTTAGCTTTAAAATACCAAAAAAAATTGTAAAAAAATATGCAAAAATTAATTTAATTATATTTTGGTGTAAATGTGAAAATAAAATAAATTATTCACCAGAAATGATAATTTTGGAAATAATTATTGGATTTGTGTAAAATAGGCAATAAATTGGTTTAAAAATCATTCAAAAATGTCCAAACTCTTGGACGTGCTTATATATGCACCAATATACTATTTTGGAAATATTTGGGTATAAAAATACTTAGGGAAAAAATTGGGGATCAACACCAAGTTTGTCACGCCGCAACCTTAGGGAGCACGACTGGTGCGCGACTGAGGGAACCCGATCGAGAAAGCCTACCTAGCCTTTCCTTCCTGACTCATCGTATACCCGAAGAATTAATGCATTACCAATTGTTAATCATGTGAGGGAGAGTTGTTGTATAAACGCATAAGCATTGCTACTTGAATTCTTACTTAAAATACAACATGTCATAGTTAAGTTCCCAAAAGTACATACAGTTGACAATCTACAAACGAAAAGTTGCAAAATACAACGTGATCCTATGATCACCCCAGCACCCATACATGACCCATATAAATGTCAACGGAGCCTCAAAGGATACAGGAGACCAAAATGATGATGCCGAGAACTAGACCCCGGCCATACCTCATAAGGTGACAACTTACACAAAAGAAGAACTACAAACCCCTGGGAGGAACGGGGGCTCACCAAGACAGTTTTGAAGAGAACAAGAGAGTACCACTATCTGCGATCGGCACTATCAGCAACGGAACCACCTACATCCATTCAAAGATGTAGCGCCCCCAAAAAAAGGGACATTAGTACTGTCGCATAGTACTAGTATGTAAGGAAAACACAATTCTTAATAGGATTAACAGTGAACAAACAGAATAAAGTTATATCACCAACAAGCACATCACAGGATTACAAGGAGGAGAACACCAAATAAGGTTCATATGATTTTGGTTAACTCTTTCCATTCCTTTTGGTTAATGTTCTTTAGTGCCGAATACCACATCATAAATATAATTCCACTGTAGGGTTTTTACACGGAGTCCAGTCTTGGCCCGACCGGCTAAGCCATCCCAAGTGAGACATATCCATGTTCACAATAATATTTCGGAATCCAACATAAATGCCACCATGTGTATAGCTTGGCGTCCGATCTCTGCCTGATTGGCTATGCCATCTTACTTGAAACATAACTTCTTTTAATTACTCCTTAGTTCCCATTTCCATCCATCTTTTTCCAACACATGGTACAACATCTCTTTTCATTTATTTATTTCTTGGCACTTGGATACATCAATACAGCACAAGTCTTCCCTTTTTTAATTCGTTCGTGTAATTCTATTATCCATTTGATATGGGCTATCATACAAGGCATGCATACTCATAAGAAAATAACGAACACTTGAAGAAAATGATAACCTTTTCAATTATCATGATTTCAAATAAACACATAGAATAATTTGGGACGAAAGTCCGTCACCCAACACATCAATACAATTCATCAAGTATGATCAATTTGAAACTCAAGCCAACCATTCGAACACTATGAATTAAACATTATAAAGAAAAGGGTTAGCCATACATACCTTATTGGATCCTCCCTTAAATACTTACAATAAATTTTGGAATTCCCTAGCAACTTCGATCTATTTATGAGAACCTCAAATTAAGCCAAGAATTAGAGATACGACTAAGATTCTAGCTCATTTAGCATATTGTCAAGCACTAGGTGCACATTGTGGTTTTTGGACCCTTTTGCGAGAGATTTTTTCATCACTTTCTACCCTAATTATCATCTTTTTAAGTCGCAATCTTCCAATACCCCATTGACACTCATGCATGCAAGATAGTTAATTCCTATACCCATAAAGTCACCCTTGATTACTCATTTTTAGATGAAATTTTGAAACTATAGATTAGGCATAAGTTCTTACCACTTAGGATGAAAACCTAGCTGAATTACTTGATAATCGTCAAGGGCTTGGGCAAAGATCAAAGGGGGACTTAGTGAAGACCACCCTCTCTCTATCTAGGACTTCCTCTCTCACTCTATTTTCAGGAAAATCGCATAAAAGAGGTCTAGGGGATATTTTTAATGGAATGTGGTCAGGTTTTAAAAGTTAGAAAATAGGGGCCCCGGCAAAATCTATGATCGCATATGCGATCACATTCCTGACATGCGGCCCGCAAAATGGTCCCGAAAACCTGGAAGCACTATTTGGGTATGCAGCAGAAATACGGTCTGCATACCCATTCTGCAGTCGCATAATGAACCGCAGAACTGCCCCTTCCAAAATCCCAAGGGAATTATACGGTGACTATGTGGCCCGCATATCGATTATGCGATCGCATAATTAGCCGCATTGTTGACCTCAAATTGAATAACACACTGCTTTATTCTGCGGAGACTATGCGGTCCGCATAGCTGTTATGCGACCACATTCTCGACCGCAAAATTGCACTTTTCTAGAAAATATAATTCCTTGACTTTTTAATACATAGATCAACCCAAAGGGTCCGAACCGCGGTGAGCAAGCTTGCCGTGAAGAATTTTACAAATTTCCAACACGTATTCCTAACATGCCACTATGAGTTCTCAAGTTTAGAGTAAAAATCTTTCACGGGCCTCACAAGATCCTGACCTAATTTTGATCGCATACCTCCAAACACAATATACAGCCATCGCTGAACCCATTGACCAGATGTATGAAAGGCTCAGAGATGCTGGTTATGTCACCCCCATCTCTGCTGCAACCCCTAATAATCCTTCTCAGCTGGTTAACCCAAACAAGTCATGTGCATACCACTCCGGCATGAAAGGGAACACCATCGATGAATTCCACTCCTTGAAAACAAGTTACAGTCTTTGATTTATAACAAGATCATTGTAGCAAAGGAACCTGCTCCAAACGTCCGCAACAAATGCCATAAGGGGGGAGGTATCCACATGATTGAAGTAGAAGATAAATGGGATCCCGAGGGATCAATCGGGTTGATCACTGAAGGTGATGACCCAAAGAAACAGACAATTACTCTCAATCCAACCATAGTCCAGATCCAACCGGCTGAGGACGTTGAGGTGAATATGTCTATGACTCTTTAATTTGTAGCAACACCACATGCAAAGACACCGGTGCCATTGAGGTCAAATTCGCGCCTCCGGCAAATGCACCCGCACCATTTGAGGTTGCAGTCTTGCCACCCAAGGCACATGTTCCATTGGAAGTGAGGATATCAGCGCCGATCCCAATGGCGATATCAACCATGACACCCTTCTATACAAATGTTGTACCTTAGGACTATACAGTTGAGGCAAGAAGGAAGGGCAAGGTCAGGATTGAAGAAACTGTCATAGCACAGGGTATGACAAGAATTGGTAGAGTCTATACCCCTAAACATCTATCTGAATCAAGCAAGCAGGCCTCCAATCGACCTCCCCTCATTGACATAGGTCCGGACGACCTTTGGAGGAAAATACAAGCCAAGGAATATTAGGTCATCAACCAGTTAAACAAGACGCCAGTACAAATATCCATTCTCTTTTTGCTGCAAAATTCCAAGACGCAAAAGAATGATCTCTTAAAGGTGCTAAATGAAGCGTACATACCAAGTAATATCACTAGCAGAGAAGTGGCTAATATGGTAGGACAAGTGTTGGAAGGCCATACGATCACCTTTTATGAGGACGAGCTGCCACCTGAAGAGCTGGGGCATAACAAAGTGTTGCACATCAGATTATTTCATCACAAAATCACAATAATCTTGGTCGATGGAGGTTCCAGTCTTAATATTTGTCCGCTGGTAACACTCAAGAAGTTGGGTAAAGGACTGCATAAGATAATGGATAGAGCAACCAATGTGAAAGCCTTCGACGGTTCTCAGAGGTTCACCATTGGGGAGATCAGTCTATGCCTGCAAATAGGACCAATCTGGTTCAAGGTCGATTTCTAAGAAATAGATGTACTAGCGTCTTATAACTTGCTACTAGGACGGCCATGGATTCATGTTGTTGGGGTCGTAGCATCAATGCTGCATCAGGCAGTAAAGTTCAAAAGGAATCACAAGGAACTGATCATTAACGACAACGATACCCTATATACAGTCGCCAGACCATTCCGGCAATCGAGGGAAGAAGGAAGCTAGGTGGAGAAACTTACCACCATATTGAGTGGGTCAATGCTATCGACAAAGACAAATGGTGGGATAGAAAAATTGAGAGTATACTGAGTTAGAGTGGGTACGAACATGGCAAAGGGCTCGACAACAACCTCCAAGGAATCTTTAAACCCATAAAACTCAAGAAACATGGCACTACCTTCGGTTTGGGATATGAATACACCCGGGAAGAATTAAATAGTTGGTTGTCACCATGGCGCGGTCTTTACTACCCACTAGAGCAGCCAATACCGCATCTAGAGCAGACCTTCAATATGCCGACGTTATTTATGGGTCAGACGAAGAAGAGGCACTTGCAGTAGTGAAGAATTTTTTTCTAGAGAACATCGATATGGATTGTTGCGTTATTCTCGAGGAGGAGGGGGAGGAGGGACCTTTCATACAAGCTGTGAGTAGAGGGATACATCTCGAGAATTGGACCATCAGGACAACCAAAGCCTGACGAGCCTCGGGGTAGCAAGGCTAAAACAAGCATTATTCACTATTTTATTTACTAAATGATTTTTTTTTGCATTTTTCAATTCTCGCAATAAGATCTTCGATGTTTAAAACAATTATTCAATTTATCAAAAGCAAGTTTGATTTTTCTTATGAATTAATATTTATTGCTATTGTTTTCTCTCCATGCTTTACCAATACATCATTACTATTACTTGTCTTGATGAACCAATGATTGTGACATGCAATGAGATAACGTAACAAACGAACATCGATTCAGAGGAAGAAGATATACCTGATGAGATTTTCAAAAAGTTGAGAATTTTTAGAACACACCTAAGTCCAACCTGGACGAGATGGAAATTGTCAACCTGTGAGATGCAACAAACATTAAGGAAATGTGAATCAGCATTCAACTATCGCCATCAGAGAAGAAAGAATACACAGAATTTCTAAAGGAGTATGAGGACATATTCACTTGGACCTATGATGACATGACTAGTCTGAGTACATATATTATGGCTCACAAACTGCCAACCAATCTAATGTGTCCACCGATAAAGCAAAAGCTCAGAAATTTCAAGCCTGATATGAGTTTTAAAATCAAGAAAGAAGTCACCAAGCAGATCAACGCTAAGGTTCTCAGGGTAGTAGAAAACCCGACATGGTTAGCCAACATTGTGCCAGTGCCAAAGAAGGACGGGAAGGTCAGAGTTTGTGTCAACTACCGGGATCTCAACCGGGCCAGTCCAAAAGACGACTTCGCTTTGCCAAATATACACATCTTGATCGAAAATTGCGCAAACAATGAGCTACAGTCATTCGTAGATTGCTTTGGTGGTTATCATCAGATCTGGATATATGACGAAGATGTTGAGAAAATGTCTTTCATTATGTCGTGGAAAGTGCACTGTTACAAGATGATGTCATTCGGCCTGAAGAATGCAGGGGCCACCTACACGAGGGCCATGGCTTCCATCTTTCATGATATGATACACAAGGAGATAGAGGTATATGCAATGATATTATCAAATCCAAGAAGGCCACAAACCACATAGAAGATCTGAGGAAGTTCTTCAATAGACTGCAGAGATACAACCTGAAACTAAACCCCGCAAAAGTGCACATTTGGGGTTCCTGCTGGGAAATTGCTTGAGTTTATTGTGAGCTGTCAAGGAATAGAACTGAATCCATCGAAATTCAAAGCCATTCAGGAACTACCTCCATCAAAGAACAAGAAGGATGTGATGAGTTTCTTGGGAAGGCTTAACTACATCAGCTGATTCATAGCACAGTCTACGGTTATCTATAAGCTAATCTTTAAGATGTTAAAGAAGGACGACGCCACCAAATGGAGCGATGACTTCCAAAAGGCCTTCGAAAAAATCAAGGATTACTTGTCAACACCACAAGTCTTAGTCCCGCCCAAGCCAGGTACACCCTTATTACTCTACCTTGTAGTGTTAGATGGAACTTTAGGCTGTTTTCTGGGGCAGCATGATGAAACATGGAGGAAGAAGCAAGCCATTTATTATCTCAGTAAGAATTTCACCCCATACGAGGCCCGGTGTTCTCTATTGGAACGCACCTGTTGTGCTTTGACTTGGGTAGCTCAGAAGCTGAGACATTATTTCTGCACCTATACTACATATCTCATATCGAGAATGGATCCCTTGAAGAACATATTTCAGAAGCCCATGCCCACTGGCAAGTTAGCCAAGTGGCAAATCCTGTGAGTGAGTTCCACATTGTTTACGTAACTCAGAAAGCGGTCAAGGGACATGCATTGGCAGACCACCTTGTTGAAAACCCCGTGGATGGAGGATACGAACCCATGAAAATGTATTTTCCTGATGAAGAGGTATCATTCATAGGAAAAGACATTGCGAAATCCTATGACGGTTGGAGAATGTTCTTTGATGGAGCCGCAAACTTCAAAGGAGCTGGCATAGGAGCATTTCTAATATCAGAAACCAGTTAGCATTATCTGGTGTCTACCAAACTCAGGTTCCCCTGCACCAATAATATGGCCGAGTATGAAGCCTGCATCTTAGGACTCAAAATAGCCATTTACTTGAACGTTCAAGAGCTGCTAGTGATTGGAGATTCAGACTTACTTATATGTCAGGTACGAGAAGAATGGGCAACCAAGAACTCCAAGATACTCTCCTAGAAAGAGGTTCATGAAGACGGAATTCCAGCATGTTCCCAGAGTCCAGAATAAGTTCGACGATGTATTGGCTACCCTATCATCTATGATACTTCATCCCTACAAGAATTTCATTGATCCTATTCCAGTGAAAATCCATAATCAGCTAGCTTACTGTGCCTATGTTAAAGGAGAAGCAGACAGAAAGCCTTGGTTTCATGATATCAAGGAATATTTGGCAAAAGGAGAGTACCCAGACCTTGCAAATCCTACTAAAAATGCACACTTCAGAGATTGTCCAACAACTTCTTTCATAGCGGATGAATCCTGTATAGAAGGACTCCCGATTTAAGATTATTAATATGTGTCGATGCAAAGGAAGCATCAAGGCTACTAGGGGAAATTCATGCTGGGACCTGCGATCCACATATGAACATTTTTGTCTTAGCAAAAAAGATACTCCGGGCTGGCTACTTTTGGATGATTATAGAAATGGACTGCATCTTGTATGTCCGGAAATGCCACCACTGTCATATAAATACATACATGATAAAGGTACCTCCAAGTAAGCTTAACACAACAATCTCACTGTGGCCGTTTTTCGCTGGGGGAATTGACGTTATTTGACCAATCGAGCCTACTGCTTCCAATGGACACATGTTTATCGTAGTAGGTATCAACTCTTTCACCAAGTGGATCAAAGAAGCATCTTACAAAGCAGTGACTAAGAAGGTCGTGGCAGACTTTATCCGCGACTGCATTGTTTGTTGATTCGGAATTCCATAGTCAATCATTACTGATAATGGCTCCAATCTCAACAGCGACCTAATGAAAGCTATGTGCAAAACTTTCAAAATCAAACACAAGAATTCCACAGCCTATAAACCTCAGATGAATGGAGATGTAAAAGCCGCCAATAAGAATATCAAGAAGATATTGAGGAAGATGATAAAAAATCACAGACAACTGCACAAGAAGTTATCCTTTGCTCTATTAGGGTATCGTACCATAGTCCGCACATCAACTGGGGCAACCCCCTATATGCTAGTTTACGGTACAGAGGCTGTCATTCTCGCTGAGGTGGAAATTCCTTCCCTAAGGATCATACAAGAAGCTGAGCTCGATGACACAGAGTGAGTAAAAAGTCATTACGAGCAACTAGCCCCTATAGATGGAAATAGAATGAACACAGCCTGCATGGTCGACTCTATTAGAACAGAATGTCCAAAGCCTTCAATAAAAGAGTCAAGCCAAGACAATTAACACCGGGGCAGCTGGTGTTAAAGAAAAGTTTTCCGTATCAAGATGAAGCCAAAGGGAATTTCTTTCCCAACTGGCAGGGTCCATACATGGTTCACCAGGTTTTGACAGGAGGAGCCCTCATACTTACTGAAATGGATGGAGAAGTCTGGCCAAACACGATCAATTTAGATGTCGTCAAGCATTACTATGCGTAATCGTTATGCTTTCCTTATATGATGTAAATTGAACTATGCCTGACCTGATTCTCATTTAAGATTGGATACATAGGATGCCCTATAGGTTCGGTCACAATTCAATAAAAATTTCATTTCCCCCCGCAATTCAAAATTCCGAAGTAATTTCAGTCGATCACCGCACGAGAAACAGTTAGAAGCGTCAACCTATCAAACAGGGTTAGAATTTCGAAGAGGACCCTCAAAATTCCGTAGCAGGAGAGGTTGCAATGTCCTGAACTATGCCACAGTCGTGGGTTCATCTAAAAGCTATTTTTACTTATACATTTATCTCATATACTATACAAAATCATGCATGATTATTATTGAAATTGTTTTGCTTAGAAACACTACCCCAATTATACAGATGGTATCACCAGATCAAAGCCGAATGAGTCAAGTAAAGCCAGCAGGGATACGAACTAACCTTCCCCCTTACAAAACTCTCGATTTTTCTTTGGATGCAGGCACTAGGATTGAGAAATCGTTAAACATACTGTACGCCCATGGGACAAACATTGTTCGAAATATGATTTTTAGAACCGTTGCACTTGCCAACATTTGCTATCAGCACACACCAATGATGTTCCGTATGTCACAATGCTCCTAGTAATCACAACGCCGCAATCTACTATCAGCTAAGAAAACTCTACTGTCATTTGTTATCTTATTTCTTGTATAAGGCTACCATTTTGCCTTCCGAGGTTAAGCTCTACCTCCATATGCATTCACATCTTTGCATAAGGCTACCATTCTGCCTTCCGAGACTAAACACTATCTCCATCTGCATCTGCATTGCATAAGCCTACCATTCTGCCTTCCGAGACTAAATGCTATCTCCATCTGCATCTGCATTACATAAGGCTACCATTCTGCCTTCCAATCTGCATAAGGCTACCATTCTGCCTTCCGAGGTTAAGCTCTACCTCCATCTGCATCTGCAATGCATAAGGCTACTATTCTGCCTTCCAATCTGCCTAAGGCTACCATTCTGCCTTCCGAGGTTAAGCTCTACCTCCATTTACATCTCCATTGCATAAGGCTACTATTCTGCCTTACAATTTGCATAAGGCTACTATTCTTCCTTCTGAGGCTAAGCTCTGCCTTCAATTTTCTTCGAAACTAAGCGTTATCCCAAGCACTATTTATCTCGCTTCTCTTACAGGATAAGCTTTTCCCTTCAATTCGCAAGACTGAGCTCTGTCTTGTTCGCATCATACCACTGCATCCTTCATGGGCTGAAATATCGCCAACTCATCCAAAGGAATCGTCGTTTGGTGGCACCATCTTCATAGCCCGAGAACACCATTTCATGGCCTGGGGATCTCTTTTAATATTTTGCATATCATTATTCAAAGGCGTCATTCTTCAGAGGCACCATCCTCATAGCCCGAGAACATCATTTCATGGCCTATGAATCCTGTATCAAACAACCCATGGCCCAGGACATCATGGTCTAAGGACATCATCCTCATTGTCCGAAGACAACATTATGGTCCAACGAGAATTTGCATCATGTTTAATTACGCAATACATGCTTGTGTCATTTATTGCATGTAAGCCGACGAGCAATGATTATCCCAGCAGGAGCGATCCCGCTCCAGTTCCCTCATCCATATCAAACCTAACCATTCCCGTAAATAGATCACTCACCCAGCCCCAAATGTTGCATCTGTTTCATATACTCTGCCAATGGATCCGGAATTACATACGACCTAATTCCTGCAAAACTAGGGATATGTAGGCAGCTCATAAGACAGGGTGCGGCATAATTTCTCAAACCGTTTTGCTTGGTCAAAATTGGCCATCATTTCTTTACCTAGAAACTCTTTCATTCTTCCCGGGTAAAGAGGGGCAGTTGTTGATACCCAATTTTTTCCTATATTTTAAATATCCATAAATATCTTCAAAATAGCATATATATATGCATATATAAGCATGCCCGAGGTTTTATTATTTTTCCCATAATTTTTAAGGGTTTAAATTGATTTATTTTCTCTATATAATTATTTCCAAAATTATTATTTTGAAAATTCATCTATTGGATTTCTATATTCATGCAAAAATATGTCTAAGATAATTTTTATATATTTTTGAAATTATATTTAATACTTTTTAAAGCTAAATTGCATATAATTGCAATGTTAGCCCATTTTAATATATAATTATGTTTTATATGCATAAAATTGGATCCTGTATTTTTAAATTGCTAATTATGTATTCTAAATCATTTTAGTATTTTAAATTGTTTTTTTCCGAAATTATCTACTATTTTTTATAAATTAAATAGGGAAAACTGGCTATTTAAATTATAGCCAAAGTGGCTTTCAATTATAGCCAAATAGACCCCAATTCCCAGCCCACTTTTACAATTAAAAAACCCGACCCATACCCAAACCCGAAACCCACCTACCCTTTTGAATCTCGACCATTGATCTCCCAGATCAAACGGTCCACATTATTACTTTCCTTTTTTAATCCAACGACCCCCAAACCCTACCCCATTCTCTCATTTGCACCGCTTCTGAATCCTCTCCTCCTATCTTCTCTCTTAGACACCCTCAAACCCTAATCACCATCACTGGCAAGTACCTCCTTCCTATGGTTTTTTCGTGCCTTCTCCGAACACCTCTGGTACCCTATACTCCATGACTCTTCGACTTTATGAGTCCTTGAGAAGATCTCAAGAAAAGCCAACCTGTTCCGGTTCGAAACTCATCTACTGGCTTGTCTCCGGCCATTCTCGTTTTTAAGAAAGCATTTCCTCTTGTTTTTCGTTTGAATCCATGAGTTTTTAACCGATTCTCTTCATCTCTACTATTTTCCGAAAACCCTAGCTCGCTATTGTTTGATTCTTCTCAGATCTTTATAGATCTGAGGTGATTCGAGTATCATTAAGCATTTTCCTTTAAAAATCTCCTGTTTTAACTAACTATTTCGATTTTAGTCGCTCTTTTCTAAACTAGGGTTTCTGAAAATCCTTTTCTTCAAAATGCTTTCAGGTTTTAAGTGTTTAGTCCCCTGTGTCTATGTGCTTTGATTGATTTTGTTGAGTTCTTCCTTAACCCTAGGTAGCTTATGCTAAAACCCCCAATTTTGACACTTTGTTTGGATTCTGCACTTGTCTGTGTTATTTTATATATGCCAATGTTCTATGCTTTGATTTACATGATTACTTCTTCGTTTAATTAGAGTATCTTTTGATTTTACCCTAGCATGCCTCTATTAGGGTTTCAGATTCGATTCTTTCCATTTATACTTGGTTTATTTGCTTATTCATGGAAAACCTATATCATTTTCCCTAAATTAGTATTATGTTGAATCCTTATTCACTGATTTACTATGGTAATACCTATTTAGTGATTTCCATTTATTTTCCTATTTCTACGACCTTTGATTATTTCTTGCCTTATTTATGATTAACTGTGGTACTTGTTGATTCTTATTGATTGTTCCCTTAATTGAACTTTTGTTCATTTACCCTTAATAACCCACCCTGTATTTAAGTATTTAATTTTTTTTCCTTAATTATATGCGCCGCTTTTTATCATTAACTTCTCACCCCTTTATTAGAAGAAAACCTTGCTGATTTTATGCATGATTGATTATGTAATTTTCCCTAATTACTGAATGATTGATTCTTTACCTTATTTTACTTTGCTCTCAACTACTGTATATACTCTCCTCTTGTTCTA
Source organism: Nicotiana glauca (assembly GCA_026770625.1). Lineage (NCBI taxonomy): Eukaryota > Viridiplantae > Streptophyta > Magnoliopsida > Solanales > Solanaceae > Nicotiana > Nicotiana glauca. Next base: position 18,969 of record MU699542.1, on the reverse strand, counting down.
CCTCTGGACACACGAACAATAGTTGAGAATACACACACACACATACTCAAACTCTTTCTTCTTTCTCTGCTACTTGTGCTAATTGCTTGTCTAGCCGGCTGAAAGCCAAGGCTAGACTGTGAAACTCTACTTGCTTTACTTTCTGCACTTTACTTCCTTAACTGGTATGTTCCTAGTTCAATTCTGAAACTCAACTCTGTGTGCTCCCTATCTATTAATCCATGTCTCCTTCTGCACTAATTTAATGGCTTATGTATTAAATCGCCTTGGGACCCTTGAGCTCCCTCTGAACTTGGACACTTGAAAGTTGGCATATCCATACTATACTTACTCTATCTTGGCTATGAAATCTGGGTGTGAGCACTGCCAGGGATCCCTTGAGGTCTTTAGGGAACTCTGATACACCCGGATATGAGGAAAAGCTATGAAACAATCTTGACATTTGAGGTTATTTATTACATAACTCAGAGAGGAAGTTCTAATCAGGTGTTGGAAATCTGGGCCTGTTTTCAGGCTCTCTATAGTGTAACTTTTATTTTTCATATGTAATTTATTTCAGTATTGGTGTGTGATAATCTGTTGTAAACAAGTATTGATCTTGGATAATGAAAAGGGATGGGGTAAATATGCATGCTATAGTTGTTAAGGTAGAAAACATGTTATTAGGTTTATATTCCTAGTTGCGCAATAGAAACCATGCTTAGGATTCATACATGCATTAGAAATAATGCTCTTAGGTCCCATGTTTATTGTTTCAGCATGTGCATCCTTATAAAATCATGTGTTCTGCTAATAACTAGCACTTTGCCATTATGTTATGCGTTGGAATGTACACTTAAAGATCCTGCCTTAGGATAAAAACAACGCTAATAAGCATGTTATTTCCATATCTTTTGAATATTCTGAAAGTATGTAACACTTATGCATTTAGAAAAAAATCCTGCTCAGGTGCTGCATATACATCACTCTGCATTTTTTTTTGCATTAGATATCATGCCTTTAGAATTGCATTCACATCCGCTTAGGCATCTCTAGTTTAACTATTGATAAGAAAAATAGAATAACCCAGCTGGTAATAATTCCGGAATTCTGAACATTTAGCACAGCATGTTTAGTAATACAATTCAAACAGTCTTCCCTAAGTAACCCTGATAACTGGAAACATGCTTCTTTATGTATGCTGCTTAATTATCAACTGGTTTAAAATCAGTAGGAAAGATTAATTAGGAATTCTTCTCTGAGTCATATAATAAATATGAATATGCTATTATCACTTAGATACCATGTTTAGGATCTGAATTTAGACCTTAATTGCATATGAGTAATGCTGTTTATGTGTACTGTGTGTGGAGGTATATCTGAGCCTTTCATTTATCTTCCATACTCTCCCTTTATTGAAGTCCTCCGGGATTAATAGGAAGAGGGACGGGTAACAGCATACAATAGGGGTCAAGACCGACCTTCCCTTTAATTACCTTCACGGGGCGGGAAAGGGTAGATATGGACATGATGACCGGTGCATTAATACCATGTGTAGCCCCTCTTCGAGGAGTGTCATACTGGGTATTGCATTGATGTGATCCATATTATAAACAAACCTAGGTCACTCCCTTTACATTTGCAAATATGCTTAGATTGTAATTCTTTTGAAAATCTAGCTTTTTCATTAGTTATTTTCTTACACCTGTGTATTTAAACTTAAATCCCCTATTATTTGAGTCGTACTTGTCTATTTGCTAATTGTACAAATTCACAAAAAACTATTTGGCTGGGAACCACACTAGTGGATCCTGAAGGTGCCTAATACCTTCCCCTTAGGATAATTTCAAGCCCTTACCGTATATCTGGTTACCAAACGTAGTTATAGATAAACCATTTAGGTGCCCTAACGCACCTTAAATCATTAGGTGGTGACTCTTCAAAAATGCAAACTCCCTTTCCAAAAGGAAAGAGTTGTCCCAACCAAAATGTCAAAAATCTGATTTTGCGAGAAAAAGGGCGCGACAGTAAATATGTGATAAGTTAGGATTTTACCATGAAAATTCCCCTACTTGCTATTGCTTTGATTACAAATTGCTACATAATAGACCCAAAATGCTTACAAGTTGTGCTTGATTGCAGGTTTGAGCGACAAGGTGACAAATGTCAAAGATCGGCTCAAAATGGAGTGAAACCTGCCCAAGTGTCAAAGACCAAGTGAAGTTGAGGAACAAAAAGGCCTAGAGTGGACCGCACTGATATGCCACGCGGCCACGCTAGGAGATTCAGAGAATGGGTAACTGCTGTTGCAAGCCACGCGACCGCGCTAGACTTCTCCGCGGTCTACGCCAGTAAGATTCAGAGACCCACAAGTGCAAGCTAAAAGCCCACGCGGCCGCGCTACATATCAGTGCGGTCTGCATGGATGAGAATCAGAGAACTGGAGATTTGGCCAAGTCAAGCCACGCGGCCGCACTGCCTTATTGCGCGGTCTGCGCCATCTTCCGCCGCGACTGCGCTATATTTCTGCGTGGTCCGCGGTCCCCAACTTCAGAGATGAGATTTTAAGAATCCAAGAGCCAACGCGGTCGCGCTACCTTTTTATGCGGTTCGCGCTACCTCATAGGGGTATTTTTGTCCAATTTTTCCAGCCCGGTATAAATAGAACATTTTACCATTTTTAGGTTAAGTGGCATTTACATAACAGAGTTGCGCTCGTGAGGACGAAAGTTTTAGCCTATTTTGGCATTTTAGAATTAATTTCTCAATAGATTCTTGTAGTTTCTCTTTAGTTATTAATTAATATGGTTATTTCTTCTTCTATTTCTTCTGTTTCTTCTTCAATTATGTCTAGCTAAACCCATTAGCTAGGGTTGTGGCTCAACCCTAGTGTGGGTAATTGATGGGTGTTGATTTATAATGATAGATTGATATTGGGTATTTGTTATTTGGGTTAATATTATACTTTAATTAAGGATTGGTGGTTACAAACATTGATTCTAGCTTAGTGGGTTTGACTCTTCTTGAGAAAGAGAATCTATGACCCCAAAATTGACCTAACAAGGAATTGGGATGGACCCATGAGAAATGGTAGTCCCAATTAACGGGTTGAATCTCGAGAGAGTAAACACCCTACTTGAACCCTAGTTTCTTGGTCTAATTGGCCAACCCAATTGGTCTCGATAGAGTCAATTGGGCAAAATCACTTTCTCTACCGAGAGGTGTGAGAGTGGGTACAATTGTGCAACGGTTATAACATAAATCACAAATATGTCAATCAATTCTTAGTAGTTTCTACCTATTAGTTGACCACCTAGGTGATGCCACGACCTTACTGCCTTTCTCCCTATTAATTACAACCTAGCAATATTTCCTTTGCATAATTTAGCATTAATCCTTAGATTACAATAGTAGTTTTAAATATAAAAACCCCAAAAATGCTAAGAGTGCAATTAGAAGTACAAACGCAATTCTAGGCTAAACAGACAATACAACTCCACTCCAAGCTCCCTGTGGAAATTCGATCTCGAACCAGTATTTGGGTAAAAGTTGTAGCGACCTGCTCTCCCTACATTTTTGTAGCGTTGAGTTAGCAGCGACCATTTTTTAGCGTTGTTGCCAGGGATCAAACCCGGTTCACTCACGTGATAGGCAAGAATAATTACCACTATACTACAATGCCTTAAAACACCTAGGTTACTAGGTCTCACGGGTCATGAGCAGGTTTAATAGAGTCTCGCGGATTGGTACGGAGACATCTGTATTTATCCTCGATAGGTTGCAGAACCTTTAGGAAAAACTTCACATTCTTGAATTCTTATCATGCGTCTTTGATTTAGCTTGAAAAGAAACTCTTGAAATTCCTTCCACGCGTTTGTATGCACGCATGAGCGCTCATTATCAGATGTGCCTTGANGATGTCTTGTGATTCCCCGATAAAGGGGGGGGGGGCGAGATGTGATCTCTGTGAGTTTGATGTTAGGCCAGTCTAGAGGACTTGTGGCCGGATCTTTTCCTACGGCTTGAGCACTAAGGTGATGATTGTGTGAGTAAGTGTTTTGAACTTATATGTTCGGTAGTGTCCTTATTAGTGTGAGTGACGGTTGAATGGCCATATGATGAGTATGTTAGTACTACAAGATGTATCTATGTAACTTGGAATCGACGAGGAAGATCTACTGGATGATAGACGAACTATTAAGCGTTTGATTTCCATTGTGATTGGATGTATGGCCCCGAGTGATGGGCGCGTGAAGAATCTTTTCATGTCTCCTAGATGGGAGTGAAGTAAATTTCATGTTGCGGTATGAGTTCAGAATCGGGAAGACTAAGTGGATGTGTAATGTGTATGACGATGGAAGGTATACAGAAATGTTATATTAAGGCAAAGCAGGTGGGTTATCTCCCACGGAGTGTTCCGAAGTGGTGTGATCCTTATGTGTATGTTAGAAGATCTACTGTGTAATGGAAGGGTATGTGTTGAAATTTGAAATTTCGGACTACTTAAGAGTGTGTGCTTCACTATTGCGGGGTTGAATGCGAGATTTGCGGAAGGTTTACAGTACTGGATGATCTGTGTTCTCACAAAATTGCAAATGATTTGAGTTAGTCTCACTATGGTATTGTGGCATCAATAGAGTAAAAGTGTTATGAGTTGTTGGGTATGTCTTGATCTATGGCTTCGAGCCAAGTGGGGGAGTCTGCTGTGGGTAGTTGATTGCATGGTTAGGTGCTATGTTAGTTCCAGCTTGGGGCATGCGAGTGAATTAGCTATGGCTAGAGTAAAGGAAAAATTTGACAAAGGTCACATTATGCTTCATAGAGTGTGAGAATCACGGAATGTCTGGAGTGTTATTGATAAAGAATGTCTGGCGCATAGAGAAGGAAGTTGCTTTGTCGTATTGGGATGAGGATTTCATTTTTGCGGTATCAAAGTGGTGCAACGAAAGCGAAAGGTGAGACCATGGTGTTTCCGCAGAAGCAAACAAGTATCCGCAGAAGCGGATTCCGCAAATGCGGATAGCGGACCGCAAAAGCAGTTGTTGGCTTGATGAAGATCCTCAGAAGCGAAGGTATAACCGCAGAAGCAGTAGCCGCAAATGCGGCAAAGGAACCGCAGATGCGAAAATCACTGTTCAGAGCTCATTTTGTTCCGCGGGCTTAAGTTCATTTCCACCATTTTTGATCGACCTAGAGAGCTCTTAGGCAGAAATTGAAGGGGGTTTCGACTAGGTGTGATTGGAGATGAGTTCTTTGGCCTAAATACATGATTTAATGGTAGAATTAACATGGAAATTCATCAAAAGAAGGTAAAGCTAGGGCTTGGAAATTTGGTATTTCAAAGTGGAATTCGAGGGGTCAAATGGACTCCGATTTTGGTAATTTTGATATGTATAGACTCGTGGCGAGATAAGGAACCCGGTGATGTTAATTTTCTTATTTTTTGAGAAGTGGGCCCAGGGCTCGGGTTTTGCCAATTTCGTGAATTTTGATATTTTTCGAGTCTTTTCGATTGGGTTATATTCCCTTAGCCTATTGTAATGTATTCGTTGTGATTTTGGATAGATTTGACGTGCGTGGAGGCCCAATTGAGGGGCAAAGGCGTCGCAAGCTAGAGATTTTGCCAGTTCGAGGTGAGAAATGATTGTAAATGATATCTTGAGGGTTTGAAACCCCTGATTGCACATCGTAGTGCTATATTGAGGTGACTTGCACGCCAGATGGCGAGCGTGGGGAAGAGCACCATTGGGGATTGTGACTTGGTCCATCTCGATTGATGATTTTACTGTGTAATTGACTGAAACTTATTTTTTATCATCGTGACTTGAGTTGATTGCCATATTTGGGCTTCGTGCCAGCTAGTTGAACCCCTTCGGGGATGGTTGTTGATATTTCCTCACTGTTTGATTTTATACTTGAACTCAGTCATGTATTTTTACACTATTTTCAAAACTCAGCCAGGTTTACTTGCGTTAACACTTGAAATGATATTTTCAATAATATTTTGGGCTGAGTATCATGTTTATTGTTGCCCGAGTGGCTTATGTGATTCTGTTGACTGAGTTAGGTCGAGGGTCTGCATTGTGAGGATACTTTTGGATCGAGTTGCACGCTGCAACAATATATATATATATATATATATGGGGATTGGGCTGCAATCCGCAGTAGTGTTATACTGATACTGATATGAGGTCAAGGGCCTAGATTTAATGCCACGAGATGGCTTGATATTGCGCTTGGGCCATAAGGGGACCCTCCGGAGTCTGCACCCCCACAGTGAGTGCGAGTATGCATATGGATTGGGTTGCACACCGCAGCGAGATATGGATCGGGTGCACGCCGCAGCGAGATATGGATCGGGCTGAACGCCGCAGCGATATATGGATCGGGCTGCATGCCGCAACGATATATGGATCGGGCTGCACGGCGCAATGATATATGGATCGGTCTGCATGCCGCAGCGGTTGCTACATGATACTGTTTTGAGAGTGATATGAGAGAGAGAGCACGAGGGGCTGAGAGTGTTTCTGAGAGTGAGCTCGAGGGGTTGGCACTGTTTTGAGATATTGCCCGAGGGGCAAACTTTTATGTGCTCATCTCGCATAGTTAATTGCCTTTTTACTTTTTATACTGTGGTATTTGTGCCTGAGGGGTGGATTTTTCGGTGCTTATCAGCACTAACTGTTTTGAAGTCATCTTTGTGATTGTTGAAAAGATCATTTTCAAAAGAGATTTAAACTGAGCCAAGATAATTCCAAAGATTTCACACCTTCACTGTTTTCTCAAAGGATTTTTACCCTGCTTCTATATAGCATGTTGGTTTCTTTACGTGATTTCTTAATGCTCAGTTGTTATTTACCTTTATTACTCATTGAGTTGGATTACTCACTTTAGTACCTGTACCTCGTGTGCAGATGCAAGTATTTATTCACCCGGTAGCGGGTTTTGGCCGATCAGAGGCAGAGTTATATGAGTTATGGATGTGACTCATGTAATGGCGGTGACCACTAGAAGTGGGAGAGGTGGTGATGTGCATGCCTCAAGAGATACACGAGTTATAGAGGACGAAGTTGAGTTTCCTAACGATGATGTGCCCTTGATTGTTGATGATGGGAATGAAGAAAATGTGACCAATGATTTAAGGATTGATATTGGTGATGGGCCCGGGATTGAGACTAAAGATGCCGTGAACCCGTCTAGGGAACACGTGATTGACATGCCCAAGTCGGTTGTCCCCAAGGCCAAGGCACCGTTGCCTAGGCCACCTCCACCTTACCCTCAACGGTTGGCCAAGCAAAAGGGGGTGACAACCAATTCAAGAAATTCATTGAGATGATGAAGAGTCTAACTATAAATGTGCCATTAGTGGAGGCACTCGAGCAAATGCCGGGGTATGCAAGGTTCATGAAGGATTTGGTTACAAAAGAGAGGTCAATGGAGTGTGAGACAATCAAGATGACTCGTCAAGTGAGTGCAATTGTACATTCTATGGCACCAAAACTTGAGAACCCCGGTGCATTCACTATCCCATGTACCATTGGAAGTGCTGACTTTGCAAAAACCCTTTTTTGACTTGGGGGCGAGTATAAACTTAATGCAATATTTGGTCTTCAAGACCTTGGGAATCTGACAACCTCGCCCAACTTCAATGAGGCTTCAAATGGCGGATCGGTCAATGAAGCGGCCTTTGGGTATAATTGATGATGTCCTTGTTCATGTTGATAAATTCATCTTGACGTCCGACTTTGTTATATTGGATTGTGAGGTGGACATTGAAGTCCCGATTATTATTGGGAGACCTTTCCTAGCTATGGGGAAGGCTTTGGTCGATGTTGAGGCAGGAGAGTTGACCTTCTGTGTTGGTGATGAAAAGGTGGTGTTCCATGTGTGCAAGTCTATGAGGCAACCAAATAGCACCGAGGTGTGCTCGTTTGTGGACATTGTCACGGCGGTGATAATGGATGACACAAGCGCGATGATTAATGTTGAATATCCACTAGAGGTCGTTGTTCTAAATATGGATGTCAATGAGGATGCTGGAAGAGTGGAGTGCGTGAATGCATTGCATGGCATGGGTTCATATTCATATGATCCTAGGAAGCTATCTTTGGATCATGACAATCGCAAAACTCCACCAACCAAGCATATAATTCAACCTGCCGAGCAAACTCATCAATTCTTTCTTGCTCTTTGGCGGTGGTAACTCCTGGATGGCTTTAATTTTGGACGGGTCTAATTCAATACCACGTCGACTTACCACAAACCCCAACACCTTCCCTGACGGGACCACAAACGCACATTTTGCTGGATAGAGCTTGAGATTGTACCTGCGGAGCCTCTGGAAAAACTTCCTCAGGTCTTTAACATGGTCACATTGCTTTCTTGACTTTATTATCACATCATCAACGTATACTTCAATTTCCCGATGTATCATATCATGGAATATGGTGGTCATCGCCCTCATGTATGTTGCTCCTACATTCTTCAATCCAAATGGCATGACCCTATAACAATAAGTTCCCCAAGGTGTGCTGAATGTCGTCTTTTCAGCATCTTCCTCATCTATCAAAATCTGGTGATAGCCCGCATAACAATCCACAAAAGAACCAATCTCATGTTTGGCACAATTGTCAACCAATATATGGATGTTTGGCAGTGGGAAGTTGTCTTTTGGACTCACCTTATTGAGATCACGGTAATCAACACACACTCTGGTTTTTCTATCCTTCTTTGGTACAGGCACAACATTAGCTAACCAGGTGGGATATCGGGTAACCCGTATGACCTTCTCCTCAAACTGCTTGTTGTCTTCTTCTTTGATTTTTACATTGATATCTGTTTAAAATTTCCTCAGCTTCTGCTTGACAGGAGGGCATTCCGAATAAATGGGCAATTTGTGGACCACCAGGTCGGTACTTAAACCCGGAATATCATCATATGACCATTCGAAAATATCTTTGTACTTAAACAACAACTTGATTATTTCTTCCCTGAGTGGGGCTTCCAAATGGACACTTATTTTTGTTTCCCGAACATTCTCCTGATCCCCTAGATTGATTGCCTCTGTGTCATTCAAATTAGGTTTGGGTTTTTCCTCAAATTGACCTAATTCTTTACTGATTTCTTCCAAGGCTTCTTCGTCATCATATTCTATCTCATCCTCATACTCAACTTTTACTATTTCACATTGATTATCAAGACTAGGCCGGAAATTCCTCATGCATGACACATCATTGAAACCAGCATAAAAGGGACTGTACAAGAAAGAAAAGAAAAGCAAAAATAAAGACTATCAGAAATGATGAGAGAAGGAAATTGCATTTCATTAAAATTGTAAGATAACAAGGTTTAACTCATCCAAATGGACGGAACATAGCAATCTGAATTACAACCTTGGAAATAATCCAGATTTAATACTAAAAGGAAAATCAAAAACTAACTACCACGACTCCTTCCGTGTAGGAAGAGGAGTAGCTTCCCAGTTATTAAGCTTCGCCTGAGACCCCACGAACTGCACATCAATTTTTCTTGGACCTTTGCCTGCTTCCACCATATTCACTTCATCGAACAACCTTTCGAACCTTTCGATCATCTCCTTGTTGGGTTCTATCACCACAGAATTGGGCATTGCTGTTGCTGGGCGCCTTTTAGTACCAGACCGGACAAAAGAACGGGAAAGGCGAGGAATAGGTTTTGGAAAGGCCCACACTCTCTTCTTCATATTTTTGGCTCTCCTTATGTCAGCAGCAGTGGGTTTGAAACCTAGCCCAAAAGTGTCCAAATTTCCAGGAAGAGACACTGGCTATATGATTCCCTGCAGTGAAGCACCCAAACCCTTTCCGGGCAAGAATCCATTCCTTATCATCTATGACGCCACCATGACAGATGCAGCTGCTACCTTTGGTCTAGGAACACACTCCCCTTCCAGGACTTTAGCAACTGGCACTGTGTCTAAGACTTGGTACACCCACGGACCTTTGTCATCTTCAACTTCTTCGAAGGGTGTAATAGCATTACAAGAATTGTTCTCCCCATGGACCACAATCTCTTGCCGATCCCATTCAAATGTGACCATTTGATGCAAAGTAGACGGCACTGCCTTTGCGGCATGAATCCAGGGCCGTCCCAATAAAAGATTGTATGAAATAGCAACATCAAGTACTTAAAACTCCATAGTGAATTCCACATGTCCTATTGTTAATTTCAGCACAATATCTCCCACTGTGCCTTTCCCTCCGCCATCAAATCCCCGTACACATATACTATTTTTATGGATTCTTTCATTGTCAACTTTCAACTTTTCTAAGGTAGTGAGAGGGCAAATATTTGCACTAGACCCATTATCAATTAACACCCGAGTCACCACGAAATCTTCACACTTCACTGTAAGGTAAAGGGCTCTATTATGCTCGGTTCCTTCCAGTGGCAACTCGTCATCAGAAAACGTTACCCTGTTAACCTCAAAAATTTTATTTGCAATCTTCTCAAGATGATTCACAGTGATTTTGTCTAGCATATGTGCTTCATTTAGAATCTTCGTCAGCGCCTGGAGGTGTTCATCCGAATGGATCAATAGAGACAGTAATGAGATTTGTGCCAGGGTTTTTCTCAATTGTTCCACGATTGAATAGTCTTGTGCCTTCATCTTTTTCAAAAATTCTTTAGCTTCTTCTTCGGTAACAGCTCTCTTTACCGGTGCCGGATTGTCTTTAGTTGCTCTAACCTTTCTCAATTCTTCAGGGGCAAAGCATATCCCTGATCTAGTCAAATAATGAGTTTCGCATACTTCATCTTTAACTTCTTTTCCCATGTACATCACAGTCACCCATTCATAATTCCACGGGACAGCCTTTTCATTTACCACAGGCAACTGAGTCACCGATTTAATGATAACCGATTCTGTACGAGCGCCCTTTACAACCAGCACAGGCTTAACAACTGCTCCTGGTATTGTCACATTAATAGGTTCTGGCTTCACTATCATCACTGGCTCACTGACTGTCTGTTCCACTGCGACTAATGCCTTCCCACCAATCAATTTCTCATTTGCTTTATTCTCACTTGCCTTAATCATCATCACAGTTTGCGAGGGCTTCTTGTATTCTCCCTTCTGCACTAACTCGATCATGTGAGCCTCATGATGAGTTGGTAATGGATTCTGCATGATATTGGGTGTTTCTAGAGCCTGTACTTCAATTATCCTGGTATCAATAAGTTCCTGAATGGCAGTTTTCAGATGCCAGCATTTCTCCGTATCATGTCCTGGCACTCCTGAGAAATATTCACAATTTACTGAATGGTCCAGGTTCCTTGGGAGAGGATTTGGTATTTTAGGTTCAATTGGGTTTAACACTCCATACTATCTCAACCTGTGAAACAGGCTGGTATAGGATTCTCCTAACGGAGTGAAAGTCTTCTTCTTTTGCAATCTGTCGTTCTTGGCAGCAGGGTTTGGTCAGAAATCGATTCCACTGGGATTTTTATAAGTTCTAGGAGGTGGGTATGTATTTTGGGTATGATAGGTATTTTGGGGAGTGGGTGCACGCCAGGGTGCCTGAGTTTGTGGATAAGTTTGGGCATGGTGAACTGAGAAGTGAGGAATGGGAGGTGGGTAATAGTGTTGTGGTGGGCCATATGGAGTATGTGGGTAGGTTTGGGGATGTGGGCGAGGTTGGTGATAATATGGTGAAGGACCCCTGGACCATGCTCTCGATTCCACCGATGTTACATCTTCTTTTTTCTTCTTTCCCAATACCCCTCCAGTGCCAGTCTGGATGGCCTGGGTAGTTGCTTTTATTGCAGAGTAACTCATAATCTTGTTGGATTACAAACCTTCTTCTACCATGCTTCCCATCTTTACTAATTCATTAAAAGTTTTCCCCACCGCTGACACTAGATGACCGTAATAAGTAGGCTCTAAAGCCTGCAGAAAATAATCCACCATTTCTCCTTCTTTCATCGGAGGATCGACCATTGCGGCCTGCTCCCTCCACCGAAATCCATATTCTCTAAAACTTTCTCCAGGTTTCTTCTCAATCTTGGTCAATGAGATATGATCGGGGACAATTTCAAGGTTATACTGAAAGTGATTTGCAAATGCTTGGGCTAAGTCGTCCCATGTGTACCATCGGGCATGATCTTGCCTTGTGTACCACTTTAAAGTCGATCCACTGAGACTTTGGCTGAAGTACGCCATTAACAATTCATATTTTCCTCCAGCACCCCTCATCTTGCTACAAAACCCCCTCAGATGGGCTACAAGGTCGCCATATCCATCATAAAGATCAAACTTTGGTAACTTGAAACTCGCAGGCAGTTGGACTTCTGGAAACAAACACAGGTCTTTATAAGCGACACTCACTTGTCCTCCTAGACCATGCATATTTCGGAATGATTGTTCCAAGCTTTTTACCTTGCGTATCATCTCCTCCTGCTCGGGGTTTTTAGGAGGCTTTTCTTCTTCAGCTGATATATCAATAAGAGGAGTATAAGAGTATGGTTCATGAGGTTTGAAAATAGGCTCAAGCGGATAATAATGGTTTTCCTGAGTGTGGAACAAGGGTTCGCTCGAAGATTTATGTAACATGGCGGGTGGAGGAGCCACGAACACAGGAGCAAATGGTGGTGAAGGCCATGGGTTTTGCTTTGGTGGTGGAGGTGGTGGTGTTTGGGAAGTGGTGGCATAGTATGGCTGATAGGTAGGATAGGCCGGAGAAGAATTCACGGTGGGAGGATGTTGTGATTGGACTAGTGGCGGGATATAGGCAGGATTGGCAGGATAAGCTGGCAGGGGATGTTCTTTTTCCCAGGCCTGGTACATTTCGGCCATCTGTTGTTTCATCTTATACATCTCCTCTTTCATATCATTGACGTCTACCACTTCTTCCTCCCTAGCCGGGTCAACAACAGTTGCTTCGATCTCTTGGCTGACCATTTTTGACATGTCTTTGGAGCGGGTCTTATACGGATGAGTTTCCAGAATGCCAGCTAGCTAAACCACCTGTCTGGACTCATCAACAACAATAGCTTTATTAGTGGTTAGGGCATTAACAAACAAAGAACCGCACATTTGGAGCATGGATGCACCTAGGCAATTATCGATTTCTAATATGCATTTGCTTGGCCACGTGCGTCATCCCGGCTTCTCAATTGTGGCTTCTTTCTTTTATTCTTGCCTTTTTCCTTGCTTTGCCATTTTCTTTTGTTGTGGCTTTTCCCTCTCTTTGTTTTCTTTTCTTTCTTTTTCTCTTCCGCTTCTTTTTTATTTCTCCACTCTTCTTTTGGCTTTTTATTCCTACTGCATTTTCGTATTTTTCATATGGTTATGGTCGGATCCTATGAAATTTGCCTATATATCGTAATTGTGCCTGAATACAATCAAGTGGAGTTTTGCCAATTAATATAAAATTAAAATCAAGAATAAAAACACAATTTTTTGGGAATTTTCAAATTTTCATTAATGACAACTGATTACATCACTACTAGGCTATTGTTTTCATTTTCAAAATCAAAAATACATACTCAAGACTTGACTATTTTTTAGGAGTACATCAAAGCTTCAAACCCTGGGGCCCGCGGGGCATCATTCGGTATCGCCGCAGGCCTGCTCGCAAGACCCCTTTGTAATTGTTCCAAATCACACATGACTTGTCGGATAAATATCATCACTGCTGCAGAAGAAGTGGTATAACCCATCTTTTTACCATCCTGGCATCTGTTAACAACATAGCATGCAATGCCCCGAATCCTTTCCCTAATTTGGCCTTTTTCCTGGAGAAGTCGGCTTATTTGTCGGGTTCGGGCTTCAAGTACTTGAGAATCTTGGAGGTGAAGATCTTGTAGCAATTTTATTTCCTTTTGCATTTCAGCAATCATCTCATAACAACGATCCCTTTCAACCTGAAAGTCTTTATCTAACCGGGCCGCCTTTTCTTCCCGAACATTTGCTTTTCTTCTCATGTTGGCAATCCTCCCTTCATAGTCTCTTTTTATCTGTTGTACATATTGGGCCCTTTCCTTAGTTTTTTTGGCCCAGTGTGCTCGAAGTCTCACCATGTTCCTTTCAGATTTTTCTAACTCTTCTTGATAATCAGAGACTTGCTTTTTCAACCCCTTGATCAATCTTTCATCATACATGCTTCTTTCTCGATTTCTAGCATCGTTTTTTATTTTTTGAATCTGCGCCTTAAGAGCTTCATTTTCTTGGGCCAATTTCTTTTTCTCCCCTTCATCAGCCGCAATTTGCACACTTTTCTCGAATTGAAGGTCTCGCATCTGTTGCTCCAACGCCCCAATTTTAGCTCGGTATTCTTTATCTTTTGCCAACCAATCCCATTGGACTTGGGCTCCGTCAGTAAACTGCTGTACATAGGGTCTCTTAGCGAGTCTCCCAGGAATCTGAAACCTTTTGCCGAACCAGATCAAATACTTAGGGTCCACTTCACACTTTGCTCGATCTTGTATCATTGTGTCAGGCTGCAGAAACCGACTCTCATTCCATATCTTTCGGATTCTTGCTTCTGGGAAAGCAGCTTTAGGACCCAACTCAATAATTTGTTCACTCAAGTCCTTATCATTATGTATTGTCTGGAACCTTCCAAATTGTCGCAGGACCCGATAAGGAGCGTAAGGTTGTATGCTTCGAATACCCATTAGAAGAATATAAGGGACTTCTGCTGATATGTAGGCAGCTTCAGTATCGGGAAGCCACCCATAAGCCCACTCAATCTTATCTGCGGTCAACGATCTCAAGCATGATGACCAAGCTTCAACACCTTCGAGAAAGTTAATACCTGTGACACGGGTTTCAAATTCACTAATGTAACTAAGCCCGGTTAAACCAAAATTCATATACCCTGTACGGTGGCATAGATGCTCTTGGATCCACATTTGTAGTAAGAGATTACATCCCTGAAAGAATTTCTCGCCCTCTCGGCCATTTTTCATTCTCGCCCTCTCGGCATTTGGTTAAAGCTCTATACATCTCTGCTACGATCAAAGGAACTACCATGCTAGTAGGTTTCTTTGTAGCCACATCCAACATCCCTACTAGCCCGAGGTCTATGTGACCGTCTTTCCTTGGGCAAATCATAATTCCTATAAAAGCTACCATAAATGTTAACCCTCGCCGAGCCTCCCATTTGTCTTTGTTTCCAGCGTGTGTCAGGCTGGTGTTAGGTTCTTCAAAACCCCTTGGGTTGCCATACCTATTGTCACACCTCTTTTTTACATGGGCGCTTTTACTATACCCCGTGAAGGGATATAATAAAAAGCAAAGAGTTTTTCCAATTAAAGGACGGTCGGATCGGGATTAGTTATTTAAAAATTTCAGAGTCGCCACTTGAGAATATAATGGTGTCTCAAGTCACCGAATTAATCCCGAACCGAGGAAAGTTTGACTCTGTTACA
>MU699539.1:56649-76650 GCA_026770625.1 Nicotiana glauca | reverse complement strand
ATGACACCAAAATACACAAAAATTATAAAAATAAAGAAAAATTATTTTGTTTGAATTTTGGGAATAATTTGCTTAAGGCAAAAATCACGTGCTCATAGTGATCATACTACACTCTGTACTTGTGCAGACTTTGGTATTGGCCTTAGTTATTCGTGAGTCGTAGCAGCTTGGGTATTGCTCAATGGAGACTCGAGGTAGATCTACTGGCGTCCGCAGACCTTGAAGTCCGCTCCTATTTTTCATATTATACTATTTCTATTCGTTCAAAACAGTTGTATTTCATTCAGACTCTGTTTGTAGAAAATTCTGAAGCTCGTGAGTTTTAACTCCAGATCGGATTGTATTAGATATTATGGGTTTTTATGTTATTCCGCATTTAGTTTTAGGTTCTATTTGACTTAATTGACTTTACCTATTGAATTTTTATAAAATTATCCTGAAGATTCTCTAACGTTGGCTTGCCTAGCAAGTGAAATGTTAGGCGTCACCATGGTCCCGAAGGTGAAAATTTCGGGTCGTGACAAAAATAATCTACAATTACACAATTCTTCCATCATTCTGGAAAGAATTTATTTTTTTAGGTAGCTTTAAAATGTCTGCCTTAGAGTTTAATTATATGTTTAGGTATGAATTTATTAATAATGTATTAGCTTTCTTCTATATTTAACTAGTATATGCATAGCTTTTGAGATTTTAAATTTGAATAATTTTTTTATCTTTTATATGTAACATTAAAAAAGAAAAATAATTAACTTTTTTGATAATTTTTATATATAATAGATAAAACATATTTGAACGGCAAATGCTGTTATAAGTGTGTAACAACCATTCAATGTAAAAGTGTTGCAGCCAAACACACATGCAAGTATACACGATTGTCAAGTAATAAAGTGACTAGAAGTTGAATGTCAAACCCTTAAGGACTTATTATTAACTATTAACTGAATTAGACTGTCCTAATTATATAAATAAGGATTAAACCCAAAGTATTTGAATGTAAACTAATTAAAAGAAAAGAAAAAAAATAGTGAACTCTGAACAAATGAATAGCAGATTTTTATGTTATCGGTGCGATGAAATGATCTAGGCGTCGTAGGCTATCTAACATTCCAATTATATTCTTCAATTGAATTTGACTAATTAATTTATCTAGTTTCATGGTTGACATGGTTAATATTACTCATAAGAATCTATCGAGTTCTTACTCATCTATTCAAGTTAACCTAACACATATATGTCTATAGAGTTAGAATCAACAAGAATGCATTCATAATTCTCGTATAATAACCAAGAAAGGAAATTATTATATGTCTATACTAACCACGACTCTATTCCCTGATGCCCAGGTTCAAGAACTTGTTATATTCAATTCTATGTGTAATCTAAAAATTTTACTTTCGAGTTCAACTCTAGATTCATAGATAGTATTCAATTGGTGATCAAACAATTAAATAATTAAATACAGGATTGAATAAATAAACCAATACAATAAATCAAGAAATCAAAATCAATATCCGATTAACAATATTCATGTAACGACCTGACTGGTCATTTTGAGTAATTGCATTTGGTTCGGCTATTTGAGGTCACGAGTAGCTTCACATAGTATATTATGACTTGCGTGCATTATCGGTTCGGGTTTCTAAGATGTTCAGAAGGGATTTTAGGAGTGACTCTCATTTGAGAAGCTCGAAATTGAAAGAATTGACCAAGGTTGACTTTTGAGTATTTGACCTCAGATTGGAGTTTCAATGGTTTCGATAGGCTCGGGTGGTACTTTTGGACTTAGTCGTACGTCCATATTTGGATTCGGAGGTCCGTATGGTAATCTGAAGCATTTTGGCAAAAATAGAAAAGATGAAGTTTTGGAAGATTGAGAGGTTTGACTGAGAGTTGACTTTAGTCATATTGGGATCGGAATGCGATTCCGAGAGTTGGAACAGCTCCTTTATTTCATTTGGGAATTTCCTACAAAATTTGGTATCATTTGGAATTGATTTGGTATGGTTCGGACGCTTGATTGCGATTCTAGAAGTTCTTGAAATTCATGGTGAGTTTTATGTGTTTTGGCATCCGATTCCTGGTTCTAGAGGTTATTTTGGTGTTTAGATCACACGAAAGAGATTTCATGTCATGTTTTCAAACTTGCGTGGATGTATGGCATAGATCCCCAAGGGCTCGGACGAGTTTCGTACGCGTTTCAGAGTGTTGGAAGAAGGTTCAGCTTTGTTGGTGTCTCTGTTCACGCATTTGTGAGGTTTTCATCGCATTTGCGATGTCCGCATTTTTGAGATCATTCTTTCTTTTGCGACAATGGGCTGGGGAAAGGGAGTTCACAATTGCGAACCACTTCATACTATTTGCGATCAGGCAGCTCCGCATTTGCGACACAAACTATTGCTTTTGTGAAAAACTCAGAGCTCGCATTTGCGAGTCTTGTGTCCCATTTGCGACCGGGACAGCGATGGTCAAGCTTCGCTTTTGCGATGCTTTTGTCACATTTTCAAGCATCGCAATTGCAATCCGGATGTCGCAAATGCGACATCAGAGGCTGGTATTAAGATACTCGTTTTGGGACTTAGCTTCATTTTATCATATTTTGAACCCTAGGCCTGAGAGTGGAAAATTTTGAAAGAGGATTTTCATATTAAATCACTGGGTAAGTGCCTCTAATTAATTTTCAATTACATTTTATGATTATACCTTAGATTTAACATCAAATTCATGAGAATCTAAAGGAAAATTTGGGAAAAATTGAATAATCTTTCAAAAATATAAAATGATGATTTGAAGGATGAATTGGTATCAGTACTTGATAAATTTTATATGGTTGAACTTGTATCGGAACGGGTGTTCGGGTTTTGTAAATTTTATCGAGTTACTAGGTGCGGGCCCGGGAAGTTGATTTTTTACAAATTGTATTAGGATCATAGCTTTGTTAATTGAAATTATTTTCTATTGCATTGTTTGATGTGTTGAAGTCGTCTTTGGCAAGATTGAGCCGAGCAATGGCGAATTAGTAAAGAACAAGCTAAATTAAGTATTTAGTTTGCTAAATTGGAAGTGTCTTGTCTAACTTTGTGTGGGGAAAATCACCCCTTGAATTGAGTTAATTGTGTTATCTTGTTATGTGAAAGCCGTGTACACAAGGTGACGAGTGGATACTTATGTCGCCCAAGTTCACACCTCAAATTGGGATTGTGAAGCGGTCAATGCAATTATAATTACCCAACTAGGAATCGGGATCGATTCCTCAGGGAGCAAAGATTAGGTATATACTCGGACTAAGCATATAACGTGTCCAAAATGCACTTCCACATACTTTGTTGTTTTGGTATACTTCTAAATTAAGCTATTGTTTGCAAATATAAAACTAGAGAATGCTATTTTTGATGTTACTTTTCAAGTTTTGTAAAAGATCTAGGGCTGTGACATCCACCTAGGTGGTTGCCTAACGAGTTGGAGACTTCCACTTGACCACTTGCTTGAGAGTGATAGGGGGTCGAGACTTTGTGAGTGACACCATACTTTGTGAGTAAGGTGTCAAAAGCCTTGTTGCAAAAATGTGAACCCCCATCATTCATGATAGCTCTTGGAGTACCAAATCTTGTAAAGATGTTCTTCTTCAAAAATGCCACCACATTCCTCTCTTCATTGTTGGGTAAAGCTACGGCCTCAACCCATTTAGACACATAATCAACCACGACTAGAATGTAGGTATTTCGACAAGAGATCACAAACATACCTATGAAATCAATACCCCACAAATCCAAAATATCTATCTCCAAAATGGTGGTGAGAGGCATTTTGTTTTTCTTTGAGATTCCACCGGCCCTTTGGCATTCATCAAAACGCTTTACAAGTTCACTAACATCCTTGTAGAGAGTAGGCCAATAGAATCCACAACTCAACACTTTTGCCGTCGTTCTAGCTCCACCATGGTGACCACCATATGGTGAAGAGTGGCAAGCCTCAAGAATTTCCACTTGTTCCTCCTCCGGCACACATTTTCGAATAACACCATTGGTACGAATCCGGAAGAGGTACGGTTCCTCCCAATAATAGTCAAGGCAATCTCGTTTGAACTTCTTTCTTTGGTGGGAAGAGAACTCGTTCGGTACAATGCTACTCACAAGATAATTTGCTAAATCGACGAACCATGGCATCTCGGTCAATGAAATGGCTAGAAGCTGCGGGGAAGGAATCATTGATATCAAGGCTGTCATGTGGCCTCCCCTCCTCTTCCAATCGAGAGAAGTGGTCCACCACTTAATTTTGCACTGCCTTTGTGGTCTTGGATTTCTAGATTGAACTCTTGTAATAAAAGCACCCACCGCGTTAACCTTGCCTTTGAATCCTTGTTTCTCATTAAGTACCGAATCACCGCATAATCGGTGTGGACAATCACCTTTGTAATTGGCTTGTGCATCGTTCATGGCCTTACTAGCATAGTAGACCAGATGAAAAGATTTTGTTAATACATTGCCCAAAAATTGCTCCGACCGCCACATCACTTGCGTCACATATGAGCTCAAAAGGCAAGATGCAATCTGGTGCGGTGATAATAGGAGTAGTTGTCAATTTGAACTTGAGTAATTCAAATGCCTTCATGCAATCCTCATTGAAATGGAATTTGACATCCTTCTCCAAAAGCTTACACAAAGGGGTTCACCACTTTGAAAAAATCCTTGATGAAACGGCTATAGAACCCCGCATGACCCAAGAAACTACTCACTCCATTCAAGGATGTAGGGGTGGAAGTTTAGAAATCACTTCTACTTTGGCCTTGTCGACCTCAACACCATTCTTTGAAATTTTATGGCCAAGGACAATGCCTTCCTAGATCATGAAGTGACATTTCTCCCAATTCGATACCAAGTTCGTTTCTTAACATCCTTGCAATAACTTGTCCAATTTTGCTATACAATCATCAAAGGAATTCCCAATTACCAAAAAGTCATCCTTGAATACTTCAAGAAAATCCTCCACCATGTCCGTAAAGATTGCCATCATACACCTTTGAAAAGTCGTCGGTGCATTGCATAGACCAAATGGCATCCTTGAGAATGAGAAAGTACCATAAGGACATGTGAAAGTAGTTTTATCTTGATCCTCCGGAGCAATAAGAATTTGATTGTAGCTAGAATACCCATCGAGAAAACAATAGAAAGCACATTTGGCCAACCTATCAAGCATTTGATCAAGGAAGCGAAGCTAGAAATGATCTTTCCTTATTACTTGTTGAGCTTGCGATAGTCCATACATACTCTCCACCCGGTCACCGTTCTCGTAGGAATCATCTCGTTCTTATCATTAGTAACCACAGTCATTCCCCTTTTCTTTATGACACATTACACTAGAGAAGTCCACAAACTATCAGAAATGGGGTAAAGAACCCCGGCATCCAACCCCTTTATGAACTCTTTTTTGACTACCTCTTGCATTGCTTCATTTAGCCTCCTTTGATGTTCAACGGAGGGTTTGGAACCCTCCTCCAAAATTATCTTGTGCATGCAAAAGGCGGGGCTTATGCCCCAAATATCCGCCAATGTCCATCTTATAGCTCTCTTCCTCCTTCGTAGTACCTCCAATGTGGACTCTACTTGCATGTTAGTCAAACAAGAGGAAAGAATAACCAATAATGTAGAACAAGGTCCAATGATTTCATACCTGAGATACGGAAGGAATGGCTTTAACTCTAAAGTGGGAGGCTCCTCGATTGAGGGCTTTGTTGGAGGAGTCTTCCGATTTTCAAGATCGAAGGATAATTTGGGGGGTTCATAAGTGTACGACCCCATTTCTTGCAATACATTCACACGTTCCACATAGCTTTATTTCTCCTCCTCATAATCAAGGATCAGCAAAATAGCTTCCAAAGTATCCTCAATATTCATTGTGGCACTAGCATCATCAATAATCACATCGGTCACCAAGTCAACGAACGAACAAACTTCATTGTTAGTCGGTTGCCTCATAGATTTGCACACATGGAAGACCACCTTTTCATCACCACCCGGAAGGTGAGCTCACCAGCTTCCACATCAACAAGAACCTTCCCCTTAGAAAGGAAAGGTCTACCCATAATAGGCACCTCATAGTCCACTTCACAATCAAGAATCACAAAGTCCGCCAGGAGGATTAACTTATCAACATGAACTAATACATCATCAATAATACCCAATGGTCTCTTCATAGTACGATCCGCAATTAGCAACCTCATAGATGTGGGTCTTGGTTGCCCAATTCCTAAAGTTTTGAACACCGAATAGGCCATCAAGTTGATACTCTATCCAAGATCACAAAGAGCTTTGGCAAAGTCGGCGCTTCCAATTGTACAGGGGATTGTGAATGCGCCCTGATCTTCTAATTTAGGAGCCATTGACTGCATAATTTCACTCACTTGATGTGTCATCTTTATAGTCTCACAATTCATTGACCTCTTCTTTGTCATCAAGTCCTTCATGAACTTTGCATAACCCGACATTTGTTCCAAGGCCTCAACAAATGGCACATTAATAGACAAACTCTTCATCATGTCAATGAATGTATTTAATTGGTTCTCATCATTTTGCTTGGCAAGACTTTGAGGATATGGAGGAGGAGGCCTTGGCATTGGTGCCTTAGCCTTTGGCACTACCTGTTCTAGTATGTCAACAATGTGCTCCCTAGATGGGTTCAATTCTTCTTGAGTCTCCTCCACATTGTCTTCAATATCAATTCTCAACTCATCATTTGCTTGCACTTTATTTCTTGGCATCTCATATTCCTGTACCAATTGCTCATCATTGGCAAATTTCTTTTGACTTGAGGTAGTTGCATCCTCACGTTTTCCACTCCTTAGAGTCACGGCCATGGCATGTCCCGTATTATACTCACCCTTTGGGTTCAGCATCGTATCACTTGGTAGTGACTTCTTAGGTCGAGTGTTCAAAACTTGCAAGATTTTTCCCAATTGGACTTCCAAATAACGAGTTGAAGTATTGTGAGAGGCTAATTGAGCATCGGAGTCGGTATTCTTCTCCATCATTTGCTTGAACATGTTCTCTATTTGGCCCATCTCATTTTTGAAACAACTCAGACCTTAGAAAGGAAAGGGAGGTGGGTTTCTCGGTCGTATATGGGGCCTTTGAAAACACGACCCCTGATTGTTGTTGTTGTTCCACCCTCCTTGGTTGTTGACTCCCCAATTGCCTTGATTATTACCACTCCAATTGCCTGGTTATTTTGACCATTCCAATTTCCTTGATTACTTTGATTGTTCCAATTCCCTTGGTTGTTTTGATTGTTCCAACTACCTTGATTGTTTGAATTCCAATTTCCTTGATTTCCTTGTGGTCGCCATTATTTTTGATTCAGGCCTTGATCGTTGTTTCTTTGCCCTTGGAAGTTGTTCACATATTGTAACTCCTCTTCTTCTTTATTGTATTGTTCATCATGATCAATCCATTATCATGTTGCATATAAATTTCAACATGGTTTTGCACTTGAAAACCCTTTTTCCTTCTCTTATTTACGATCATACTAACTCCCTCCATTGTGTAGACTTGCTTAGGATTTTATACTTGTTGAAGTTGAGCTTTCGCTAATTGATTCATTGTGGTGGTCAACTTGGCCTATGATCATGTAATCTTTATGCAAGTGAATCACATTTGGATCACCTTGAGAAATATTTGCTTTACTTTACCATGTCGATGAAGTATCCGCCATTTCATCAAGAATCTCACAAGCTTCCGCATACAACTTTGTCATGAAATTTCCACCAGCAAGTTGGTTGACCACACACTGATTTGTAGTATTAATCCCTCTATAGAAATTTTGTTGAATCATAGCCTCCGTCATGTGATTGTTCGGGAACTTTTTTACCATAGTACGATACCTCTCCCATATCTCATGCAATGACTCATTTGATTCTTGCTTGAAAGCTAGAATCTCATTCCTAAGAGTTTCCGTATGCTCGGGAGAAAAGAACTTGGAAATGAATTTCTCAGCCAATTAATCCCATGTATGGATAGAATGATTTGGAAACCTCTCTAACCAATCCAAGGCCTTCCCCCTAGAAAGAAAGGGAATATTCTCAACCACAAAGCATTATCGGAGACATTAATTTGCTTACTCCACCAGCAAGTGTCAACAAACCCTTTCAAGTGCTTGTATGCATTTTGATTCGGAGCCCCGGTGAAGAATTCTTGTTGTTCCAAAAATGTGAGAATAACATCTTTGCTTAAAACATTTCCTGCCCTAATGCGGGACGGGACTGTGGTACTTGCGTATCCTTCATTCGGCAACACCCAGTGTGTTGCCGCTCTTGGAAGAGGCGGGGGTGGAACGAAAATGTTGTCTTAAGGCGGACGACATCGTCTATTTGCTTGAGGTTCAAGAGGAACCTCATCAACACAGTCATATTCTATCACCTAAAATTGATTCATAAAAAGATTAGTAGGAAGGAAAGAAAGAAAAATTACATACAAAACCATATATATAGCTAAATCCATTTTTAGCTCCCCGACAACGATGCCAAAAATTGATGTCTCCCAAGTTCACACCTCAAATTGGGATTTTAAAGAAGTCGACGCAATTATAATTACCAAACTAGGAGTCGGGATTGATTCCCTAGGGAGCGTAGACGGGATTAGTTATATACTCTAACTAAGCTTATAATGGTCCAAAATGCACTTCCACATACTCTGTTGTTTTTTGTATACTTCTAAATTAAGCTGTTGTTTGCAAATGTAAAACTAGGGTTCTGACTTCCACTTAGGTAGTTGCCTAATGATTTGTGGGCTTTAGAGCGGGTTTTGTTGGTCGGGGCATAATATAGCATTCAACACACAATTACCTACTCAATACCTCTCGGTAATAGTGGGTTTGCCCAATTTGAATTTCTCAAGTCCAAATGGGTAATTCACAAAATAGTTGATAATGCTCAACTCGGGTTTTACTATCTCTAGATTCAGCCCTTTAATTGGGACTATCAATTTTTTGAGTTCACCCCAATTTCTTGTTAGCCATGTTTTCCTAGACTCAATCTCTCTTTCTCAAGTAGAGACTAAGTCAAATAGGCTTGAATCAATATTTGCAACAATTAAAGCAAGAACTATGCTAAATATTATACACCCAACCATAAACAAGCCTTAAATCAAACACTCATTAGGTACCCACACTAGGGTTGGGTCACAATCCTAGCTAGAAATTTAGCTACTCATAGATGAAAATGAAGAAATTAAAGAAGAAGAGAGGATTAAACTTATATTAAATGATAAAGAGATAAAAATCCAAAGTAAAATAGACAAAGCTATTGTAAAATTTCCTAAATTTGTAAATAAAAACGGCTCCCAACTTTTAGATGTTTAAAACTTGACCTAATTTTGACAATAAAGAATATTTATACACCGCTGAAAATTTCGGACAAAATTATCCTTTCGGAGGTTCTGTGGCCGCACAATTCTGTGTGCGGTCCGCAATTTGAATATGAGCTAGACGGGAGGGACTTCTTAAGCCGCACAATTCTTAATTGCGGCCGCACTTCTTTAGGTTTTGCGGATCGCACATTTCTGAGTGCAGCCGCACTCTGGACTTCTGCGGCAGCACAATAATAGTGCGATCCACACTTATCGATGGACTTCAAGTTAGAACTCTCGAATATTCCTCTTCTACGGCCACACAATTATTGTGAGGTCTGCACGTTCCAAAGCAGCACTGTCAAAATTCCTTCACATTCTGCGACCGCAGATAAAAGTTTGCGGTCCGCATTTTCACACTTTTTACTTGGTTTTAGCCCCTGTCCAAAAATACTCCTTATTGAGTTGAATTTCATCACGTTGGCTCATATGCCAATACTCCTACAAGAAAATAGATTTTATTAGTTGCGGGAATACCTTTAAGCATTTTTGAGCTAAAACAAAAGTAAAAGGTTACAAATAAGTAGTCAAAATCCCTACTTATTAGGTACACAGTCTATATATGGTATTGGCCAATTTAGGCTGTCTAGTCTCTTTTCATGCCTTTGATTAATTTGTCATAACATGTGGTATCTTATTATTAGACTACTCTTACATACTCTATATGATGTTGTTAGAACCTATTCACCTCTTACTCATTATTTGGCCCTTATATACCTTGGTTGTAGTCATTGCCTTCCTTATTGTCTTGTCACTTCTTAATTGTTAAGTTCTTCTATGACTATGTGCATGTCTGCTACATGTCTAAATTATTGTGATTTTCTGCTTAGTTATTACATGCCTTACATGTCTTTTCATTTTGTAAATGTGGTTGTATTCCATTGATTTTATGTGGTTCCCTTATTGTCGTATACTCATACCCTTGATTGTAGAGGTTCTTGTATATTTAGCTATTAGATTTTTGTTTTTGATTTAAATTATTGTACGGGGGATCGATTAGCACGCAGCAATAATTGAAATAAGAGAGGTGGTGGAATAAGGGAGGGCAATTATATTATGATATTGATATTATACAGTGGGATTTGGTTGCACACCGCAACAGGTGAAATAAGGGTGGATTATTATGGTGAATAAGGATGAATTATGATATTGATATTATATGGTAGGATCGTGTTGTACACCGTAATATATTTTATTTATTGTTATGATATTGATATCGTATGGTGGGATCGGGTTGCACGGCGCAACAAGTGAAATAAGGGTGGATTATTATAGTAAAATAAGGGTGAATTATGAAATTGATCTTATATGGTGGGATCCGGTTGCGCGCCGCAACATATTTTGTATTTTCTATTCTCTGCTTTATTGTAATGGATTCAGTTCCTTCGCACGAGACTCTGAGAATTTGAAATTCCGGTTTTCACTATTTTTTTGAGGGTTGAGTAATTTTCATTGACTTATTTCCTTGCCATCATTTTTTGAGCTCTTATCCTAATACTATTATTCTAGTAAATTGATTTTTAAGGTGAATTTACTACGTTGAGTCATTACCTCTCGTCCTGCTGAGTTGTTAGTAATATAATGATTTAAAATAAAAGAATTAATGTCATGCTACCTTATGTGACTTTTAAGTTAGAACTCGTCATATATTTCCGTATTTATTATTTCTAATAATTGTTATATTTATTTCAATTGATTTCTATACTTAATCTCCTTAGCCTATATGAGGTTTTTATTTAAATTAAAAAAGAAATTGTTATTATGTTTTCATTTAATAAATTCTATATTAAATGCAATAGCTTATTTGATGTTGTATTTTATTTGAAGATGTTAATTTTCTTCACTCAAATAATTTCTAAAATAAACTCATCTTTCTCGTTGATTTCCTTTTGGTCTAGAAATCGTAAATTAACTTTAGAATATATAAATGGAATATCTAGAACATCGTAATTAGCATTTGACACAGATATCATGTACTAAGTAGCATGTGAACTTTGCCGTGTAAAGTGAGATGGAAAGATGTGGGCACAAGGTGTCATGTGTGTTAAAGGTTTGGAAGTTGTGATTTATGGTACGTGATTATGTGAATTGGGATTATTCGAATCGTGTATTAGAAACAATTTGATTGGTTGAGTCGACATTTTTTTCCCTATTTGAGCACACCTACACTTATATGTATCCCAACTATGTTGTTTTTTAATTACTTGGCAGCTTCTTGTTTCCATTCGTGTTCTCCTTGATGCTATTGTTGTTTGTAACCGAATTTCTTTTTTTAGCTATTGGTATTTTTTGATATTCCTTCCTTGTTAGCTTTGTGTTATATCCTGCACATGTTTATATGTTCGCTAGGTGTCTTGACCTAGCCTCGTCACTACTCTACCAAGTTAGGCTTGACACTTACTGGGTACCACCGTGTTGTACTCATGCTACGCTTTTGCACATCTTTTTGTGCAGAACTTGGTACTTCGGATTGAGTTGGTTTGAGACTTATGCTTGGTGAGGTTGGATACTTCAAGGTACACCTACTGGGCGTTCGCAGGCTCCAAAGTCACATCTATTGTATTTGTTTCCGTTGTTTCCTTTTATTCCGAAACACTGATGTATTCATTACATATAATTACTCCTAGAAAGTCTTATGACTTGTACTACCGGTTTTGGGATTGGAACTTTGTATAAAGATTTCCTTTCAAAATTGATCGATAGTTAAATATTATTGTTATTTTAGTTAATGTTAGACTTACCTAGTTTTAAAAACTAGGTGCCATCACGACTCCTTTGGAGGGATTTTGGTTCATAAAAAGTTGGTATAAGAGCTCTAGGTTCGTAGGTGCTACGAGTCATAAGCAGGTTTAGTTGATTATTATGGATCGGTACAGAGACGTCTATACTTATCTTCCAGAGGCTACAAAAACTATTAGGAAATTCTACTTCCTTCATTCTTTGTCGTGCGAAGTCAATTAAGCTTGAAGCATATACCTTATGTTCCTTTACATCCACTCGTGTATGGTATTGTGCTCTCGGTATTAGTTAAGCCCCAACGGTTCATGATGCGGTAGATGGGCTAGGGGAGGGGGGTCACCAATGCTCAATCATTGTCTCAAATTGTCATCCAAATGAAGATACAAAGGTATTGAGAGACTATTCAGTTCTTCACACGGGGGTGACATCTGGGTGATAAGCACGAGAGTTGATTTGAGAATAGTTAGTGGTATTTGAGACTATGTGGTTTGTATGAAATTTCTACTCAGTGGAAGGTACATATTGTCATTCAAGGCACAGAAGGAAGCGAGTTTGACGGTCACGAGAATACACATGTGCTTAGTAGATGAATTGGAGTACCTTGTGATTAGTGTTGTACTAGATGTGAAGGTTAGTCTTATGGATCATTAGATGTTATTTTCTATGGCTTCGCGCCAAGTGGGGGAGTCCACTAGTGGCATTCAGATTGCAGAGTTAGGTGTTACCTCAGTTTTGGCTTAAGATGTGCATATATACGGTATTGGAAGCTTCCTAAAAATTTGTATATGACTAAGATCTGAGATCTTATATAAGATGATGTTGGGGCTTAAGGTGTTTCTGTTCCATTAATGTACATACATTTCAGTATCAACGGGGTCGGAGAAACAACTTCAGATTCACAGAAGGTCTATTTATCGTGGACATCTCGGTCCAGGGATTATGGGGTGCTTCAGAGGAAATACGGTGGTTTATGAGCTTCTGGACTACGTAGCTTGTGCTTGGATTTTTTGCATTGAGTTTTGGTTGGGGTAGTTGTGTATCGATAGGTAGAAGTGCTACCTCAGAGGAAATACGAGGAGTAACCAAAGAAATTGGTCAGCTCTATGGTGTTAGGTCAATATAGCAATGGAAGTAATTGTTCCTTTCTGAATGGGTATTCCCTATCGGCATTTGTGGTAGTACTCTTGAGTTGGACAGTTTATGTGGCTCGATTGAATTGGGGAGATGCGGTCCTAATGGCTTAGTTGCGTGGGGGTGGATCTCGAAGAGTTCTCAATGGTTTCGGCAACAGCTTGAGTCGGCTGTCTGCTATGGGCATAAGGAATATATTGTACATTATGGTGTTTGGATATGAGAAGTTAATAGAATTATGGCATTATTGGATATCATATGTGATGAGCATGAATTTTAGGAAGGTGGCATGGTGAACACTAGGGTTTAAGGCTTTTGAGGTTCAGGTTTTGTTATGCGGCTGGAAAGTCTATATGGGTGCTTCAGTAAGATGATGGGGTGTGAGTTATATATCATCCATTTGAGTAGCATAGTTGAGTTCGGGTATGGAAAATTTGGTATTCCTAAGGTTTTGGGGCTAGATGTCCCCATATGCAGACTATTTCTTGTTTGCGGATTGTGAAGGAATGTTGAGAATGAGATAACTTATAGCATACATTATTGATAGGTTGCTTTGGATTTTTAGGAGGGTATTTACCTATTTGGGAATGATTACGATTTGGGTTGGGGTCTATTTGAAAGATCAATGAGAATATGTATTATATATCAGGACAAGTTTGGGTGCGCTTTTGAGATTGTTATCACGGTTATGTTACCGAGCATAATGGATATTATTTGTGCCCCTAGTCTATGTTATGTGCTTCTCTCTTATTTTGAGATGGTCTATGAGGTTGTATGATTATTATCCACGCATGTTGTAATTCCGTTCAAGCCTTATGGCGATGTGGGCGAGATGGCCCTCGTGATGTTGATTTTCTCATTGCACCTTAGTTGTGCTTGCTTTCCTCCATGTTTTATTGTTTATATTCATTTTCCATAGTTATACTTGTGCACTCTACTGGGCTTGATATCACTATTCATATGATCAGTGAACCCGAGCATTTTAGCTTGATGAGTATCTAGGATCGGGCTGCACGTCGTAGTGGATGTTATGTGGGATACCCTTTCATTGTGTTTAATGGTGTTTTATTTTCCCTCCGTGGGATTATTTTATGAAACTGTACTTTTGTTGTTACACATGTTGTACTTGTTGGATAGTCATCACACCTTGCTTTCCTTCTATTTGTACTGCATAACTGAGTTATTGCTGGGTTGGTGTACGAACCATGTTTTGTGAGAATCTGTATGGTTCAGTGATGAGTTGCCTTTTGGGTTGCTTGCTTGGAGTACGGGCGAGAGAGTGTTTTGAATTTTTGACTTCATGGATAGTTATGAGTTCCCGCATATTTCTTATCATGGGCAGTGTCGTGGAGGTCTATAACAAGAATCTATTCAATGTGAATTGTATTGCCAATATCTAGAATGTTATTTGGGAAGATATGGTGGTCAGAAGTTATTGCTATGAGCATTTGACTTATATGGAACATCATGTGATCGTACCTTCGGTTGGAATTATAGTTCGATTCATCTTGTTCAGGTTTATGCTGTGTGATTATGCTAGATTCGAGACCCATGATGAGTTTCAGATATTGAGGGTTAGGTACTTTCCTAAGTTTATGGACTAAGGATAATGTGAGATCTTCAGTTAAGTTGTATCGTCAGACCTGCATAGTTGGGTGATGGGGAATAACCCCCGGGTGTAGGTATAGTGAGCTCGTGTAGTGATTTGATAGCTTTGGAATGACTCCTGGCACGTTCGAGGACGAACGTATATATAAGTGTGGGAGGATGTAATGGCCCGACTAGTCGTTTTGAGCAATTGTGTCCGGTTCGGCAGTTTGAGGTCATGAGTATATTTACACAGTATATTATGGCTTGCGTGTATCATCACTTCGGGTTTTTGAGAAGTTCGGAAAGGATTTTTAGGAGTTACTCTCATTTGAAAAGCTCAAAATTGAAAGAATGGACTAAGGTTTAACTTTTGAATATTTGACCTTGGATTGGAGTTTTGATGGTTCCGATAGGCTCGGATGGTGATTTTATACTAAAGCGTATGTTTGGATTTAGATTTGGAGGTCCGTAGGGTAATTTGAAGTATTTTGGCAAAAATTGGAAAGTTGAAGTTTTGGAAGATTGAGAGGTTTGATCGAGAGTTGACTTTGGTAATACCAAGGTCGGAATACGATTCCGCGAGTTGGAAAAAATCCTTTATGGCATTTGGGACTTGCCTGCAAAATGTGGTATCATTTGAAGTTGATTTGATATGGTTCGGATGCTTCGTTGCGATTCTAGAAGCTCTTGAATTTCATGGTGAGTTTTATGTGTTTTGGCATTTGATTCGTGGTTCTAGAGGTTATTTTGGTGTTTTGATCACAAGAGAGAGAATTCATGTCATGTTTTCAAACTTGTGTAGATGTTTGGTGTAGAGCCACGAGGGATCGGATGAGTTTCATATGCATTTCAGAGTGTTGGAAGTAAGTTCAGCTTTGTTGGTGTCTTTGTTCTTACATTTGAGAGGTTTTCATCATATTTGCAATGTCCACATTTGCGAGATCATTCTCGCTTTTGCAACGATGGTATAGGGATCCATATTTGCAACAAAAACTGTCGCTTTTGCAAAAAAACTCAAAGCTCCTATTTGTAAGTCTTGTGTCACATTTGCGACCTGGACAAAGTTGGTCAGCCTTCGCTTTTACGACACTTATGTTGCATTTGCGAGCATCGCAATTGCGATCCGAATGTCGCAAACGCGACATCTGAGGCTGGTATTAAGACTCCCATTTCGGGAGTTAGGTTGATTTCATCATATTTTGAACCCTAGGTCCAAGAGTGGGCAATCTTGAAAGAGGATTTTCATATCAAATTATTGGGTAAGTGCCTCTAATTAATTTTTTATTACATTTTGTGATTTTACCTTAGATTTAACATCAAATTCATGAGAATCTAAAGGAAAATTTAGGGAAAATTGAAAAATCTTTCAAAAGTGTAAAATGATAATTTGAAGGACGAATTGGTATCGGAACTTGATAAATTTTGTAGGGTTAAAATCGTATCGGAATGGTTGTTCTGATTTTGTAAATTTTAGCGGGTTCCAAGGTGCGGGCCTGGGGAGTTAACTTTTTGTTGATTTTTTTGTAAATTTTATAAGGATCATAGCTTTGTTAATTGAAATTGTTTTCTCTTGTATTGTTTGATGTATTTAATTCGTCTTTGGCTAGATAGAGCCGAGAAATGGTGAATTATTAAAGGAAAAGCTAAATTGAATATTGAATTGGCTATATTGAGGTAATTGTACTATCTAACTTTGTGTGGGGGAAACCTCCCCTTAGGAATTAATTTAATTATGTATCTTGTTATGTGAAAGCCGTGTACGAAATGTGACGAGTGGGTACATAGACTATATGTGGTGTTGAACGGTTTAGGTTGTCTAGTCTATTTCCATGCCTTTGATTAAATTGTCATAACATGTGGTATCTTGTTGTTAGACTACTCTTACATGCTCTTTATGATGTTGTTTGTACGTATTTACCTCTTACTCGTTATTTGGCCCTTATATGCCTTGATTAAAGTCATTGCCTTCCTTATTATCTTGTTACCTCATAATTGTTGAGTTCTTCAATGACTATGTGCATATTTGCTACATGTCCAAATTGTTGTGATTGTCTGCTTATCATGTTCCTTACATGTCTTGTCATTTTGTAAAGGTTGTTGTATTTCTTTGATCTTATGTGGTTCCCTTGTTGCCGTATACTCATACCCTTGATTGTCGAGGTTCTTGTAAATTTAGCTATTGGATTGTTGTTATTGATTTAAATTATTGTACGGGGGATCGGGTTATATGCCACAATATGTGAAATAAGGGTGGATTATTATAGTGAAATAAGAGAGAATTATGATATTGATATTATATGATGAGATCGAGTTTCATGCCGCAACATATTTCGTTTATTATTATGATATTGATATTGTACGGTGGGATCAGGTTACAAGCTGCAACAGGTGAATTAAGGGTTGATTATTATGGTGAAATAAGGATAAATTATGAAATTAATCTTGTATGGTGTGACTGAGTTGCGCACCTCAACATATCTTGTATTTTGTATTCCCTGATTTATTGTATTGGCTTCAGTTCCTTCGTACAAGACTCTAAGAATTTGGAATTCCGGTTTTCACTATTTTTTTAGGGTTGAGTTATTGTCATTGACTAGTGAATTTACTACATTGAGTCATTACCTCTCGCCCGGATGAGTTGTTAGTAATATAGTGATTTAAAATAAAAGAATTAATATCATGCTACCTTGTGTGACTTTTAAGTTAGAACTCACCGTATATTTCAGTATTTTTTATTTCTAATAATTGTTATATTTTATTTCAGCTGATTTCTCAAGTTAATCTCCTTTACTTGTTTGAGGTTTTTATTTATTTAAAAAGGAATTGTTATTATATTTTAATTTAATCAATTCTACATTAAATCCAATAACTTATTCGTTGTTGTATATTATTTGAAGATGTTAATTTTCTTCACCCAAATAATTTCTAAAATCTTTCTCGCTGATTTCCTATTTGATCTAGAAACTTTAAATTAGCTTTAGGATATATAAATGAAATCTCTTGAATATCTTAATTAGCATTTGACACGGATATTAGGTACCGAGTAGCACGTGGACTTTCCTGTACAAAGTGAGATGGAAAGATGTGGGAACAAGGTGCCATGTGTGTTAAATGTTTGGAAGTTGTAATTTATGGTATGAAATTACGAGAATTGGGATTATTGGAATCGTGTATAAGAAACGATTTGATTGGTTGAGTCAACATAACATTTCCCTATTTGAGCACATATATACTTATATGTTCCCAACTATGTTGTTTAATTACTTGGCAGTTTCTTGTTGCCATTCGTGTTCTCCTTGTCGATACTGTTATTTGTAACCTGATTTCTTTCTTAGCTATTGGTATTTCTTGATATTCCTTTCTTATTATATTTGTGTTATATCCTGCACAGTTTTGTATAATCGGTAGGCGTCTTGATCTGGCCTCGTCATTACTCTACCGCGATTAGGCTTGGTACTTACTTGGTATCACCATGGTGTACTCATGCTATGTTTCTGCACATATTTTTGTGCAGAACGAGGTACTTCGAATTGAGTTGGTTTGAGACTTATGCTTGGTGAGGCTGGAGATTTCAAGGTACACCTGTTTGCAGGCTCCGAAGTCACCTTCTATTGTATTTATTTCTATTATTTTCTTTTATTACGGAACAATGATGTATTCATTATGTATAATTACTACTGAAAAGGATTATTTGGGATTGTAACTTTGTATAAATATTCCATTTCAAAATTGTTTGATGTTAGTTAAATATTATTGTTATTTCAGTTAATGCTAGGCTTGTCTAATTTTAGAAACTACGTGTCATCACGACTTATTCGGAGGGATTTTGGGACCACAATCTTAGAATTTGAAGTTTAGCTCCACACAGATATGGTAGCCAAACAACAAATTATATAAAGAAACATAAAAGTTACTAAGTTTGGTGGGAAAAAAAAAGATAAAAATCCGGCCTCCACGGTCAAAAGGTTTCTCTAAAAAACGTCTTCCCCCCTCCAAAATAGATTTAGGACCCATTTTATATGTGTTGAGATCGTATAGGATCGAAATAGCCTTGTCCCCGGTGAAATGAGATAATTTTCCGTCACCATATCACGACCCAAGTTCTCCCTCCGTGAACTTGCGTGATGGAACCTAGTCTCTACAACCAGGTAAGCCTAACAAATTACGAAAAAAGAAAATGAAATACGAAACTGGCAATTTGCGGGTAAAACATAATAAAAGAGTTTAAAATGCCGCTCGCCATATACAATACACACTCTCAAAACTGAATCAAAAACTCTCAAAACCTGGAATCTCATTAAACCATAAGCTATAGAAAACTACATAATGCTCTAACTCCAGAATGTCTAATCAAAAGTAAATACAGAAAGACTAAGCTAATGGGGAGAATAGAGAGGGACTTCTAGGTCTGCGGACACAGCAGATATACCTCGAAGCCTCTGTTATCACCCGCCTCACTGATAGAACGGCTGCGCAGAAGCACCTGGTTCTGCACATGAAAAACATGTGCAAGAAAGGACATGAGTACACCACAGCGGTACCCAGTAAGTGTCAAGCCTAACCTTGGTCGAGTAGTGACGAGGAAGATCAGGGCCCTACTGGTTATATATAATAGGGTAAAATAGTATGAAATGCGACATAATAGTTAAAATACTAACCATCGATAAAGAATAAATCATAGAAAGAATATAACTCGGTACACAGAGATAGCAACAGGGGATCTCCCGGGATATCGATCCATTGTTACACCCCGTAAGTTTAACAACCTCATATATATATATATATATATATATATATATGGTATATTGAGTGGAACTTTTTGTAAAAGAAAAAAATGATTTAAAAAATATATGATTTTATATAATTATTAATATTACTACTTTTGAATATGTTTTAAATTATACACATAATGTGAGAAAAGTTTATGAGATTTTTTTCATTGCAAAAATATGAATTTTTTTTTCACAAGAAAAGAAGGTTTATCTTTTTAAAAAAAAAACCATTTTAAGAATTAAGTATACGAAAATTTATACTCTTTATATGAGATTTAAGAAGATTATAAGTTGAGAAAATATATATATATATATATATATATATATATATATATATATATATATATATATATATATATATATATATATAT
>MU699539.1:16842-55532 GCA_026770625.1 Nicotiana glauca | reverse complement strand
GGTCTGAGGTCCGATGACCTTCAAATTCACACCCCTGAACCACCCGGATTCCCCCTCTCCAAATCTACACTCATCTTGCCTCGAATCATCCTAGGCCGTCTCGAATCTTCAATCGAAGGTTCGAGAAAAACCTTAAAACTACCCAACCAGTCCCAAGTTCACACCCTAGCTCCACCTGACCTCCCTCGTCCCAAATCACACCCCAGTTTTGTTCGAATCCCATTAGAACTTGTCGAATCTTAAATCTACTGAAGAACCCTAGAGGTACCAAAAACTGAACCTGTCTGAGATTAGGGAAAAATTGGGGGTTTTAATCGACTTTAGTCGAGTGTTCTCAGTTGATAGCACTCGATTAAAGTCCGTTTTGACCTCAAAGAGTTCGAGTCGAAGTTTCAATGGGAACTGATGGAGTTCGGTCTATAGAGTCTGAGGTATTTCTTCTGTTCTCCTTTTGTTGTTGTTGGATTTGTTGCTGTTATTTTGTGGTAATTCATCTTTTGTCGATTAACTCTTCCTCCTCCTCCGGACCCTTTTCTGGTCCCATTTTTTTCCCTGATTGTTAAAGTATATCTTATAGACTGTTAAAATATGTTTGTCCGTTAGTTTTAGAGTCAGTGTTCATGAGTTATTATAAAAAAGGAAAAAACTGTGACTACTCCTATATGTTTGGCTGGTATCATTTGTTTCAAATAGTTTCAGTTTCCTTTCTCTTTGTTATTCACCATTTTTGCATATGAATGCAGCTTATTCTCGTTCAATGTATTTACAATGTTCATGTGTTCTTGTTTAGGTTTTGTGTTGATTTATTCCCTGCATCTATACCAATTATAGTTCAATATGGTTTTGTTCTGATTGTTGTGATGCCGTTGATCTAATTTAAGGCCAAAATTCAAACTGTTGTTTAGTCTTCTGTTGAGTATCAATGTGATTTTGATTCAGCTTCAAGGATTCTGTTGAGTTCTGTGTGGTGTTAATATGATTTTGATTTAAATTCAGTTCATTTGTTCCAATTAGAATTCAGCCTTAATCATTCAGTTGTTAGGAGAATTGGTTATAGCTGATAAGGTGCAAAACCAGGGGTAGGGTAAGTCACAGGGGTAGTTTCAGGGGTATTTTGGGATTTTAAAACTTGAAGAATTGTTTAAGTTGAGTGTTCTGTCCATTAAGTACTAATGTGCCATTAAAATAATACATTTGTTTAATAAATAGTGGGGAACAAGACATAATGGTATGAGGAGGGTTAATGGAAATGATTAAACAATAGGTTGCCCATGCCTAATGGAATTAAAAAATAGAAAAACATATAGTAGTGGGTTGTCAGGAATATCATGGGCTAGCTGATTTTCCCTCATTTGTTTACGTTTTTTAAGGGCTGATAAGGGCTGTAGTTTTGAATAAATAGAGGGAGTTTGGACAGAGAAAGAGGGCTTATTTTAGACCTGAAGAGAGCTAGAAAAAAGAGAGCTGGCTTTTGAAAACATTCTTCAGAGGTCACACTAAAAAGAACAGATAAAGAAGCAATCAGTTTTCTTAGAGGTTCTCTTTTTTCAGTCTAAGACAACATATTGAAAGCTAGGCATTTAGTTTTTTTGTGATCATGTTACTGTTTCATTGGGATTCAGAGTTGTTGCTGGTCTGATTTTGAATAAATTTGGTCTATTCAAGCTGTTTGGTTTCATTCCTGGGTCATTTGGTGTTGCTGGATAGATCAGCTAGTTTGGTTTGGCTTTGAACCATTCCTGGGCTGATTTAAACACTGAGTTTGTTGTTGTGGTGTTCCTGGTTTCATTTTTGTCAAATTGGTGCTGTGTTGGTCTTCTTAAAGCTGTCCCATTGCTGTTGTGTTANAAATATATATATATATATATATATATATATATATATATATATATATATATATATATATATATATATATATATATATATATATATATATATTTACATGAGTAATTTAATAAAATAATAGTATATGAATTTATTTTACATGGTACCACGTGTTATATTTTAGATTGTAAAACTTCTTTTGTTTCAAGTCAGTTAGAGAAAGTAGTACTAAAGTTGTAGTATATTAGTGATTTATCACATTACAAGGAACTATTAACATTAAAAACATACACTACCATGTATAATTTGAAATACAAATACATGAAAAGTGCAAAATTTGTTTTACGTTTTGTGTTGGTACTAACGAGTAAAATATTATAATGTGTATGTTAATACAATAACAATTACGAAAAGTATTATGTCAATACAAATATTATGCACTGTATGATTTCTCATCTTATGCTAATTACAAGAAATGGATTTTTTAATGTTTTATGAGTATCATAAGTACATCACATATGTTCGTATCTTGTAAATTCACAACATCGAATGTACCACATGACCATAATAATATGTGTGAGAACGTGATTTTTGTCCTATATGAGAATTACTCCCAAAAACAATTCAAAAATAAAATAAATTTGTTTGTTTGCAATTGTTGTGAATTTCGTGTTATTTTTCTCTTAATTTTTGCGTTCGCGTGTGCATGTATATTTGTTTAAATTAACANATCAGCTAGTTTGGTTTGGCTTTGAACCATTCCTGGGCTGATTTAAACACTGAGTTTGTTGTTGTGGTGTTCCTGGTTTCATTTTTGTCAAATTGGTGCTGTGTTGGTCTTCTTAAAGCTGTCCCATTGCTGTTGTGTTACTGTTGTTGATTGCTAGAGTTTGTTACCTGCTGCTGACTTCCTCCGTTTCTTCTTGTATTTTTCATTATCCAGGTACACACTCGAGTTGGTTTCAATGTAGATTTCATGATGAAAAATGAAATGAAACTGGAGTTTATGATATAGTCCTGCTATTTGTTTTTTCTGTTACGTTTGAGTGATTCTTGTGTGACTATTTGGTCGTCCGTTANTGCATTTAGGATTTAATTCTACAATTAGGAGTAATTAAGTTTGTTGTGTCAAAATGGAAAAATCACAAAAAATAATTTACTTTGCATTTTTAGTATTTAGTGTCCAAATTGCGTGATTTTATATTTAATTGGTGTTTAATTTTGTGGGATACTTGTTGGTAGGAGTTAATTAGTTGTTTTGATAATTCAATTAGGTCTTGTAATTTAATGTAGGATCGTTAAGTTTTAATTTTGGAAAATTAACTTGGGAAGAAAATAAAAGAAAAAAGAAACAAATGTAAAAAATGAGATGAAACTCGGACAGGCCCAAGACCATACCCAAATCCCAGGCCCAAACAAGTCCGGTTCGGTCCATCTCAAAGACGCCCCGAACGATGTCGTTTTGGGGAAGCCCTGATCAGGGCCGTTGATTTAAATTGATCAACGGTCCAGATTTTCCACCCTGACCCGTTACCGACCCATTACCCAAACCAGCCCGACCCCGTTAT
The DNA here is from genome assembly GCA_026770625.1 of Nicotiana glauca. NCBI lineage: Eukaryota > Viridiplantae > Streptophyta > Magnoliopsida > Solanales > Solanaceae > Nicotiana > Nicotiana glauca. The sequence continues at coordinate 52,140 of MU699539.1, read as the reverse complement.
CACCCAAACGACCCCATTTCAATAACTCATTCAATCAGAACCGTTNTAAGTGATTTGAGGTTGGTTGAATCCCAAGTCGTAATGGACTGTACTAGATTATTTGGGTACCTAAACACGCTATGCAGAGTAGTTTGATTGAAATTAGCTTTGAACGCCTATCTCTAATCTTTTAGATTCCTGAGACTTAATCACCAATGGTGTTCCCGTAAAGTGTTTCTGCAGGCTAATTCAGTTATGAGATTTTGAGTCATGTGAGTGAGTAATGTTACTTTGAATAGTATATTGAGCAATGTCGGTAAATAATGATGGCTTTCAAACATCAGTGGTTAGTGTTAGTTATAAGGTTAGTTCTTAAGCAATTGGTTTGTTTTCAATAGTGGTAAAAACAGGTCGTGTAAAGTCGGAAACTGGCCATGATTTCATGTTAAGTTAAATGGTAGAAAACCTATGCTAAGTAAGTGACTTGTTAGATTTAGTTATAAGCAATCTAATTTCATTAACATCACTAGCTATCAACAATGATTTGTTAAGATTCGGGCATTTACTTTAATAGGCATAAGCAAACAATTTATGAGTTATGTGTTGGAAATAACAAATGAAATTATATATTGAAATCAATACCACTATAGCTTAAAATGATGTCAACGTTGAGTGCAAAAAATCAGAATCTCTGAATTGATACAAGTAAGAATTAGTTTGGCGAATTAGTCACATTCCTGCGTTAGTTGATTAAACCAGGCAGCTATGAGTCTTAAAGCCCAAATAATTCTTGCCCAAAGCCAATTTGCTGAAGGTCCTGCGTTATTTATTAAAAGTTTGCTGGATTTCATATCATGGTGCAATAGTTGCGATGCCGGTTCATACCAATTAATTAGGGCATTTTTCTTCCTTATTAGAGACAAAGTTATTAGAAAACCGTAGTTACTTTAGGATTGCCCTTTAAATAATAAATGAGACGAGCCTCGCCAAAATAAAATGCATAAATTGCGGGGCCCTCAATAAGTGGTTATAATAATTGCTTCGGGACGGGCTGTTTAGCGAATTTCACGGCCTCCCCCTAAGATAATAATGCGCTAGTCACTTTAGGCGCGTTCTTAATAATTTTACCTTCTTAAATACGGGTGCACATTTACGTGACCCAAATCCAAATCTCAACGAAGTCGAAATATATCAATAACCACGGGTGCATTGATGTGACGTGGTTCGAGATGTGTTTTCACAACGTTGCAATTCTCATCATAAAATAATAATAATAATAATAATAAAAGCGGTAAAAAGTTAAAATTTGCACATAAGTTCATCATGTATAAAAATCAGATAATTTAAGCCGAATATAACAGTTGAGTGACCGTGCTAGAACCACGGAACTCGGGAATGCCTAACACCTTCTCTCGGGTTAACAGAATTCCTTACCCGAATTTCTGGTTGGCGGACTGTAATACAGATTCAATCTTTTCCTCGATTCAGGATTCAACCGGTGACTTGGGACACCATAAATCTCCCAAGTGGATACTCTGAATTAAATAAATGAATCACATTTCGATTGTCCTTTAATTGGAAAAACTCCCTTTATTACCCCCTTCCTGGGGTGTAGTAGGTAAAAAAGAGGTGTGACAATATAATGTATAAAATATATTATGAGACAATTTTTAATTATACAAATAATTAATTAATTACCAGATAACATGACATTATCTAATTAATTAAAGATTATTGGATAAAGATTAAACCACCCCAACCAGGGAAATACGTGGCAGCCCCCAAACCTTATGACTCTTTTAAGTCATTGGATAATAGGGGGCAAGATTTAAATTATGGACTATGAGGTGGCTGCATAACTATGCGGCTTATACACTTCATTATGCGACAGCGCACCACTTTGTGGAAGAAAACAAATTCTTGCTGAACGTTGTCTTTGTGCTTTGGTATGAATACCTTCTCAACTCATTCTCATTAATTAGCATCATTAATAAAATTCTTCCTGCTGCAAATGGGAAATACCCCTTTTCTGAATGTTGTGTTAAGCCAGATATCCCCCATCTGAACCAGGGAAGAAAACACCTACTTTATAAAGAGCTTTGTCTTTAGGAAACTTCATTAGAGAGCACAATCTTTGTTTGGCAGAGATGACAATCAGGTCACAAACACAATTTGACTTATCATGAACACTAGAATCTTGATTAATTCCTCATATTTAAGATATCTTATTGGAGCTTTTGTCGGTTCATTATTTCAGTTGCAAATCATTGTTTTCATCACTATAATGAGTACCATATTTTTATAGCATGTCAACATGCTATCAGTTATTTAGTGAATCATGATGGTTTTTGGAAGCTATCCTTGTATTTAGCTATCTTGACATTTCCCCCGCCCTATTGTATTTTTTTATCAATTGCTTTCTCAAAATCAGAACACTAGAATTCCTACAAGTTTTCAACAAAACTTCTTACGACCAAACAATTTCAACGAGAATTACTAGAACCTTAGCAACATAAAATTTTGCGGTTCTAAAGGAGTACGGAGCAACCTTTTCTAGGAATATCATATAGATTTTTTCCTACTTCAGGTATGTTAAGGCTAATTCTTCTTTCATTTTGGCATGACCCAAGTAATGATACATAAATGTAATGTTATTCCATAAGTGGTTCTACTTTTAGAAGTTAAGGATATCTACATAATTCATTCCTATAAAGTATTATTCAAGTATGTCTAAGTTCTTGATTCCCCATATGTCCTATTACCATATTGTCTATTCATGGGTCTCATAACATTTCAAGAGATCATATTGTCTTACTTCATTATGCATTGCATTCATTTATACATGTGCATTTACCCACGACTCAGATGGCTTTATATACGCGTATATGTGTATATATATAGTTATATTGGATATGGGAAATGGCGTTATATACGCATCACAACCTGATCAGCTGGTATACGTTGATGATGCCCATAGTGGTCGAGATGATATGATGGGATGCCCTCAGAGGTTTGATGATGTTATGTACATACAGACCTATGTATTATATGACATTCATACGCATATGCATGACACTATAAGTATTTCATGATTTACAAAGTTATCCAGACTTACAGGTTGAGTCCTTTACTCCATATTTATTCCATGCTCTTTATATATTTGTTTACATGCCTTATATACTCAGTACATTATTCGTACTGACGTCCTTTTGTTGGGGATGCTGCATTCATGCTTGCAGGTTTAGACAATCAGTTTAACGAGCCCTCATAGTAAACGAGGTTAGCATTCAGCAAAGGATCGATAAGACTCCACCTCATTTGGAGTGCAGCCATGTATATAAGTCATCGTGCCAGAGTTTTGCTACATACTCATGGGTAAGCTGGTACCATGTCCCATTTTATGTCAAATAATCTTAAAGGATTTATAGACATAGGTTAGTATGTACAGTACGTCAGAGGCCTTGACGGCCCATATGTATTCATGTTTTATGAATGATGGTTCATGGATATAACGTTTGCCCACTTACCATTATACATTACGAGTTGTGGCCATTTTGTCCCATGATAGTTACAAAAAGAATATATGAGTTACAAAGTGGTTCGTTCGGGCTAGTGCGGCACCGGGTACCAGCTACGCCTCCCAAGGTTGGGACGTGACACCCGTAGTCCCAAACGTAAATGTACAGAGGATCTCCCGGGATATCGTCCCGTAGTCCGAATCATAAATATGTAGGGGAATCTCCTAGAATACCAATTTGTAGTCCAAAAAGTAAATATCCAGTATAGAAGAATCTCCTGGAATATCGATCCATAGTCCCAAAGTAAACATGCAGGGGATCTCCCGGGATATCATCCCGTATCCCTAAAGTAAATGCACAATAGTCTCAAGAAAAGAATCTATCGTTCTATTTAAGTCCGTACTAAGAAAAACAGAGATGTCTATTATAAACATGCTGCACAAATTTCAAGTAGACTATTTAAACAGATAGAACAGCTAAATCACATAAGCAAGCTTTCCTAAGCTAAACAGTAGGCTTTAAAAAAGGAGACACATATATTTACTTAATGAAAACGGGGTTTTTTCCAACAATCAGCACGGCTACGCACTCGTCACCTCACGTATACAACATTCATATAACAACAATACAAAATTCTAAGGGGAGTTCTCCCACACAAGGTTAGGCAAACCACTTACCTCGAACCGGTTCAAAATCAATTTGAAATCACGCACTTGCCACGAGTATCTAACTCTGAGTGGCCCAAATCTAATCAAATTTTATAATGTAAATATAACTACAAACAACGAATTTAGCTAAAAGAATCGAAGCTAAGGTAAGAAAATAGAGAACCGCCTAAAATCTGCTCCGGGGCCACATCTCGGAATCAGGTAAAAATTACGGATTATGAACATCCATTCACTCACGAGATCACTCGTCCATAAAACACTCAATTCCGACAACTAAAACCCAAAAACTCGGTTGGGGAACTTTTATCCCAAATCCCCTTCTTCCATTCAAATTCTTAGATTAAATGTGTAAAACAACAATAGATTGATGAGATATAAACGAAATAGGATTAGGAATCGTTACCCACTGATTTCCTCTTCAAAATCTTCTCAAAATTGCCTTCTCCCAAACTAAAAATCAAATTTTATGTTATAAACTTCAAACCCTCAAAATTTTATATTTCTGCCCAGCGATTACCGCGGTCAAGGGGACGCACATGCGGTCCCGCACTTGCGGAAAAGGCATCGCAGGTGCGAAATTCACTTATCTAGGCTGGGGCCGCATCAGCGATCACTTGGTCGCATCTGTCGTTCAGCATTTGCAGTAAACCAGTCGAACCTGTGGTTCTTGAAGCCCTGGCCTTTTCCACTTCTAGGGTCATCAAGCCGCTTCTGCGGCGGCACCCCTGCGGTCCCACATACGCAGGTGCGGTTATAGCAGGTTCAGCAATAACAGAAAATGCCTAAGTCCAAATTCTAGTCCGTTAAGCATCCGAAACTCACCTAAGGCCCCAGGGACCTCAAACAAACATGCCAACCAATCCTAAAATATCATACGAACTTAGTTAAACCCTCAAATCAAATAAAACAATGCTAAAACCATGAATCACCCTCCAATCCAAGCCTAATGAACTTGAAATCCCAAGAATTCTACAACCGATGGAGAAACCAACCAAACCATGTCCGGTAGACCCCAAATTTTGCACACAAGTCACATTCAACACTACAGACATATTCCAACTCCCGGAATTTGATTCCGACCCCGATATCAAAATCTCACTATTGGTCCGAAATATCTAAAAATTCAACTTTTGGCATTTCAAGCCTAAATAAGCTTTGAACCTCCAAAACACAATCCGAACACGCCTCTAAGCCCGAAATCAACCAACAGAATCGATAGAATTCCATTCTGAAGCCGTCTTCACATTGCTCCGACTAGGGTCTGAATTCTAAAGCTCTCATTTAGGGACTAAGTGTCCCAAAACCCTCCGAAACTTAAAACAAACCTTCCCAGCAACTCATAATAGCATAAAAAACATGGGGCAAGCAGTTAATATGGGATCGGAGCGTAAATTCTCAAAATGACCGGCCGGGTTATTACATCATACCCCTGTTAAAATAATCGTTCGTCCTCGAACGAGCATAGAGACATACCTGAAGTGATTAAAAGATGAGGGTAACGGCTGCGCATATCCTGTTCGATCTCCCACGTCTCCTCCTCGATCGGCTGACCCCGCCACTGAACCTTCAATGTTGCAATACTCTTTGACCTCAGCTTTCGAATCTGCCTATCCAATATAGCCACTGGCTCCTTAACATAAGATAGATCCTTGTCCAACTGGACTGAACTGAAATCCAACACGTGCAACTGATCGCCGTGATATCTCCGGAGTATCGAAACATGAAATACCGGATAAACTCCTGCCAATCTGGGAGGTAAGGCAAGCGCATAGGCAACCTCCCCAACATGTCTCAATATCTCAAAAGGACCAATAAACCTTAGACTCAATTTCACCTTCTTCCCAAATCTCATAACGCCCTTCATAGGTGAAACCCGAATCAAGACCCGCTCTCCAACCATAAATGAAACATTGTGAACCTTCTAGTCTGAATAACTATTCTGTCTGGATTGGGCTGTATGGAGTCTATCCTGAATCACCTTAACCTTCTTGAAGGCGTCCTGAACCAAGTCTGTGCCAAATAATCTAGCCTCGCCCGGCTCGAACCAACCCACTAGGGATCTACACCGCCTACCATACAAAGCCTCACACGGTGCCATATGAATGTTAGACTGATAACTGTTGCTGTAGGCAAACTACGCCAGTGGCAAGAACTAATCCCAAGAACCTCCAAACTCCATCACACACGCACGGACCATATCTTCAAGAATTTGAATAGTGCGCTCAGACTGTCCATCCGTTTGGGGGTGAAATGATGTGATCAACTCCACCCGAGTACTCAACTCATATTGTACGGCCCTTCAGAACCGTGATGTGAACTGAGTACCTCTATCTGAAATAATGGAAACTAGAACACCATGCAGACGAATAATCTCCCAAATATAAATCTCCACCAACCGCTCCGAAGAATAGGTGATACACAAAGGAATGAAGTGTTCGGACGTGGTCGGCCAATCCATAATCACCCAAATGGCATCGAACTTTCTCAAAGTCCATGGGAGTCCAACTACAAATTCCATAGTGATCCGCTCCCACTTCCACTCCGAAATCTCTATCTGCTAAAGCAAGCCACCCAATCTCTAGTGCTCATACTTTACCTGCTGACAATTGAGGCACTGAGCTACAAACCTAACTATATCTTTCTTTATTCGCCTCCACCAATAGTGCTATCTTAAATCCTGGTACATCTTCATGGCAACCGGATAGATGGAATACCGTGAACTGTGGGTCTCTTCTAGAATCATCTCACGAAGCCCTTCAACATTGGGTATACATATCCGACCCTGCATCTCAATACCCCGTCATCACCAACGGTCACATCTTCGGCATTACCATGTAGAACTTTGTCCTTGAGGACAAGCAAATGAGGGTCATCAAACTGACACTTTATGATACGATCCAAAAGGAAGACCGAGAAATCACACAAGTTAGAACCCGTCCGGGTTTCGAAAGATCCAATCGCACAAACTAGCTGGCTAAGGCCTGAACATCCATCGTCATGGGCCTCTCCACTGCTGGTAGATAAGCCAAACTCCCCAAACTCTCCGCCCGATGACTCAAAGCATTGGCCACTACGTTAGCCTTGCCTGGGTGATACAAGATAGTGATATCATAGTCCTTCAGCAGCTCTAGCCACCTCCTCTGGCTCAAATTAAGGTCCTTCTACTTGAACAAATGCTGCAAACTCCGGTGATCAGTATAAATTTCACAAGGAACACCGTACAAATGATGATGCCATATATTCAAGGCGTTAACAATAGCAGCTAACTCGAGATCATGGACATGATAATTTTTCTTATGCACCTTCAGCTGTCTGGACGCGTAGGAAATTACCCTACCATCCTGCATCAATACCGCTCTAAAGCCAATCCTCGGGGTATCACAAAAGACTGTATAAGACCCCGAACCTGTAGGCAATATCAATACTCGGGTTGTAGTCAAAGTTGTCTTGAGCTTCTAGAAACTCTCCTCACACTCTTTCATCAACTTGAACGGAACAGCCTTCTAGGTCAGCCTGATCATAGGTGGTACAATAGATGAAAATCCTCAACAAATCGATGGCGATAACCCGCCAAGCCTAGAAAACTACTGATCTCTGTAGTTGAGGATGGTCTGGGCGAACTCTGCACTGCCTCCACTTTCTTCAGAATCACCTTGATCCCTTTATTCGATACAACGTGACCCAAGAATGCCACGAATCCAACCAAAACTGACATTTTGAGAACTTCACATATAATTTCTTTTCTCTCAAAGTCTGAAGCACTGTCCTCAGGTGCTGCTCATGATCTTCCTAACTCTGGGAGTATATCAGAATGTCATCAATAAAGATAATGACGAACGAGTCAAGATATGGCTGGAATACACTGTGCATCAAATGTTTGAAGGCTGCTGGGGTATTGGTCAGCCCAAATGACATAACAAGGAACTCGTAATGACCATGCCGAGTCCTAAAAGCAGTCTTTGAGATATCTGGCTCCCGAATCTTCAACTGATGATAAGTTAAACACAAGTTAATCTTAGAAAACACTCGAATACCTTGTAGCTGGTCAAACAGACCATCAATACGAGGCAAAGGATATCGGTTCTTCACTGTAACTTAGTTCAACTGACGATAATTAATGCACATACGAATAGAACCATCATATTTCTTTACAAATAAGACAGGAGCACCCCAAGGTGATACATTAGGCCAAATAAAATCTTTCTCAAGCATTTCCTGCAACTGCTCCTTCAACTCCTTCAACTCAAGAGGAGCCATATGATAAGGAGGAATAGAAATGGGCTGAGTGCCCGGCAACAAATCAATGCCGAAATCAATATCTCTATCGCGCGGCATACCCGGAAGATATAGTGGAAACATAGCAATGAAATCCCGTACTACTGGGATTGAATCAACTGTAGGGGTATCATTATTGACATCTCTCACATAGGCTAGATACGTGTCACACCCCTTCTCAACCATTCGTTGAGCCTTAAGAAATGAAATAATTCTACTGGGGGTGTGATCTAAGGTACCCCTCCACTCTACCTGCGGTACACCTGGCATAGCCAGCTGATCGCCGCCAACTCCGCACTAATAATAAGTATAAAGAGAGGGTCGCAATAGCTTTTACCCAATTTTGGGTCGGGATCGATATCCATAGAGAGCTAGAATTGGAATCGAGTATCTATTTAGTTTAGGATTGCGTATGTTTTCTTAATTGCACTTCTCATCATTTTTGTTTTTTTTTATAATTCTACTTTTAACAAACTATAAATTGTAAATTAAGCTAAGAGTTAAATATTGCAAGCTGTATCTAATGGTTTAAAGGGCATTAGGGTAGTAACTTCTACCTAGGTGGTCAATTGACAAATACTTGAGTCTAGGGCATCTTTAACATATTTAGGGAATATGATATAACCATTGCACTAATTTACCCACTTTACACCTCTCAGTGGTTCATGTGATTTTGTCCAATTGACTCTCTCGAGATCAATTGGGTATGCAAATTTGCACAAGCAACTAGGGTTCAAGTCGGGTATTACTGTCTCGAGGTTTAACCCTTTAATTGGGGCTATCAATCTCTTGAGTACGCCCCAATTCCTTGTTGGATCAATTTCAGAGACTTAGGCTCTCTTTCTCAAGAAGAACCCTAGTCAACTAAACACAAACTAGTATTTGCAACCACTAATTTAGCAATTTAACCATGAAATTGACCCAAATATCAAACACTCATAGTCAATTTAGCCCTAAAATGCAAGACCCATCAATTACCCACACTAGGGTTGAGCCACAACCCTAGCTATGGGGCCTAGCTACTAATATTCAAAGAAGAAAAACAAGAAATAGAAGAAGATAAACACATATTAATTAATTGCTAAGCTAAATACAGAGATTCAATGATGAAAAGTAAGTAAAAATGCTCAAAATAGCTAAGAAAAGTCGACCCATGAGTGCAGCTGATGTAATACAATATCTGATGCCCTAAAAATGAAAAAAGAATCTATTTATACTAAACTGAAAATTTTGGACAAAATTGCCCCTGTAGGGTTAGTGCAGACCGAACAAAATGGACTGTGGTCCGCACTGGGCTCTTGACTTCAAAATTCTTGCTCTCTAAACTTGGGCTCCACGGACCGCACATAATAGACTGCGGGCGTGGAGGCTTCTAGTGTGGTCCGCACAAAATGGACTGCGGACCGTAGAGGCTTTAAAATTTCATTCTTCATCTTCTCTGAACCTTGGCTCTGCGGGTCGCACAGGATGGTAGTGTGGCCGCATTGCCTTCAGTGCGGACCGCACAAAACCTAGTGCGGCAGCACTACCTTAATGCTTGAAATAACAGCTCTCTGAATCTCCCAGTGTTAACTGCACAAAGTGTAGTGTGGCCACACTGGACCTATTTTGACTAAGCTTGACTTGTCTTTGGGACTTGTGCAAGTTTCAATCCTTTTGAGCCGATCTTTGATATTTTGTCACTTTGTTGATCAAACCTGCAATCAAGCAGAACTTGTGAGCCTTTTGGGACTATTTTGTATGAATATTTGATCAAAGCATAAGCGAGAAGGAGTATAAAATGCATCAAAATCCTTAGTTATCCCCAGCGTCACGGTTTTGGCGTGACAACCAAGAATAGCATAATTGGCCGACAACCAGTCCATGCTCAAGATAACATCAAAATCTATCATGCTTAACAATAATAAATTAGCTCTGGTCTCAAAACCACTAAGAACAATCAAGCACGACCGATAAACGCAGTCCACAACAAGAGAATCTCTCATAGGAGTAGAAACATAAATAGGGAAACTCAAAGAATCCTGAGACACACCCAAATATGGGGCAAAATAAGAGGACATATAAGAATAAGTGGAGTCTGGATCGAATAAAACCGATGCATCTCTATGACAAACCATGACAATATTTGTGATGATAGAATCGGAGGCGACAGCCTCAGTATGGGAAGGAAGGGCATAGTATCTGGCATAGCTTGGCCTCCCCCTTTAGGGTGACCTCTACCTCCCCGACCTCCACCTCTAGCTAGCTGAGCATGTAGGGTAGTAACTGGTGCTGTAATCATAGCCTAAAGACCTGGTGGAGCACGCTGTGACTGAGAAGGATGTGGAGGTGCACCCCTCCTAAGTCTGGGGCAATCCCTCATCATATGACATGTGTCGCCACACTCAAAACAAGCTCTAGGGGGACATGACTGCTGTGACTGGCTCAGGACAGGTCTGCTAGTCTGGCCACTGAAAGCAGCCCGTGCAGGAGGTGCAATAGATACTAGAGGTGCATAATAGGGTTGCTGAGGTCTAGAAGGAGCTGGAATATCACTGGCTGCTGGAAGAGCTGAATGAAATGGGTGACTCATATAACCCCTACCATGACGAACTACACCTGGGGGCACGGGCACTAGAATAATGGCCCGACTTTCAAGACCTCTTGGCCTCCCTCTCCTCTCTATCCCGAATATACATACCATCTACTCTCCTAGCAATGCTCACTACCTGCTGATAAGAAATATCCATATCCAACTCCCGGGCCATGATAGACCTGATGCTAGGAATGAGCCCCTCATTAAACCCGCGAACTCTCTCAAGAACTGTAGAAACCAAGGTCAGTGCATGCCTAGCCAAGTTAGTGTAACGGAAAGCATACTCCAAAATAGTCATAGTACCCTGACGCAAATGCTCAAACTCTGCGCACCATGCATCTCTGAGGCCTTGAGGAACATACTCCCTCAAAAACATATCTAAAAACTGGGTCAATGTAATAAAAGCTACCTCAGTTGGACTATCCAACTCATAAGTACGCCATCACTGGTAGGATGTTCTTCGAAGCTGGAAGGTAGTGAAAGAAACCCCACTTCATCCTGATATACCCATAGTACGGAGGATATGGTAGCACTCCTCCAGAAATCCCAGAGCATCATCTAATTCTAGACCACTGAATGTAGGAGGCTTGTATTTCTTGAACCTCTCTAGTCTCCGCTGCTCATCTTCTAAAGCTGTTGCCCTATCCTCGGGCTGAACTGGGGCTACATGCGGTACTGGTATAACCTCTGGGATCTGATCAACCTGAACTCGCTATTCAGGAGTGCGAGCGGCGGGAGTCTATTGTCACGCCCCAAAATCCGAGGAGCGCAACCAATGCTCAACCGAGTAAACCCTACTGAGCAAGCCCATTAGGTTTCATACTACCCAATTTCGTATTTGAATAAAGAGGAAATGTACATCATTAATCAAATTCTATGGACATGTCTTTAACAATTTCCATTTCATTTCCATTAGTAATTTCGTTCATAATTTTGAAGATATACAAGTTTTATACATCTTTGCTAAACCTCATTATTGTCACGACCCGGATTTCTCACCCTCGGGAGTCGTGATGGCGCCTACTAATATGAGCTAGGCAAGTCGAATATTTAACAACTTACCTTTTTACCCATCTTATACTCTTTAACAATTAAAAACAATAATGTGAAAATAGCGGAAAATTTAAAATAAGTGGAAGAAAAGCAATAGAATATCTGAACATGTATCCAAAACAACAGTTTGAGCCTTACTACCCAGAACTAGTGTAACAGTTTCACAAACGATCTAAGAATACTACATACAAAGCCTGAAAAATAAACGATACACCGTTTCTGAATTAAGGAAATGAAACAAGAATAAAGGGACAGAGGGAGATGCCAGGGCCTGCGGACGCCTGCAGGTCTACCTTGGATCTCCACATGGACTGAAGGTAGCCACCCAATCTATTGTCCAAAAGCTGCTCCGAGATCTACACATAGTGTAGAGTGTAGTATCAACACAATTGACCCCATGTGCTGGTAAGTGCTTAGCCTAACCCCGGCAAAGTAGTGACGAGGCTAGGACCAGACTACCAAATAATCATGTGCAATTCAACTATATACTGTGGAAAGAGGAACGGTAAAATACAATCAAGTATGGGAGGGGTAACATATTGCGGGGGAAACACCAATTTAGAATAGAAAGACAACGAGAAATCAAAGAAACAACATATCTCAAATATCAACACAGAATCCGAAATCAATAAGTGCATGGCATCACCCTTCATGCTTTCACTTTCATCCTCACCAAACAATCAAGTAATGAAAATGTGTACGACATCACCCTTCATGCTTTCACTCTCGTCCTCGCCACATAATCAATATATTCGACACGGAATGGTACATCGTGCGGCACGACATCACCCTTCGTGCTTTACACTCTTTCCTCACAGATCATACACGACATCACCCTTCGTGCTTTAATACTCTCTTACCAAAATAATACACGACATCACCCTTCGTTCTTTAACTCTCTTCCTCACCCACACAACAATCACAAAAAATAGGGCAAGTAAAATGAATGAAATCACAACAAGAATCCCGACAAAGGAACAATATTTCAACAACTAGTCCCGACAAGGGACAACATCAAAACAACAATAATATCCCGGAAAGGGAGGCGATATAATGATTCTTTTCTCTTTTTCACCTCATTTTATAACTCACTTTACAACTTGAGCCAATGCTCTAAAAGGTTTCAACTTACCTCTTACACTTTCACATTTCATTATACTACTTGAGCCAACGCACCTCAATGATCAAACATCACAATTACTTCTACGTACTTTTCCCAACAAACAGAAATCATCACGAAAGTATGAATAATAAAACGAAGTCATGATAATCACATTATAAGACTCAAGGGCATGCTAGACACCAAGGTATAGATACTCGTCACTAGGGGTGTACATAGGTCGGGTTGGTTCGAATTTTACGATTACCAAACCAAATCAATTGTGTCGGATTATGAAATCTAAAGACCAAACCAAACCAATAAAACTCGGGTTTTTCACTCTCGGGTTTTCTCGGGTTTTCGGGTTATTCAGGTTTTTTCGGATTTTTTTCCCGTAAAATTTTCGTAAAACAAAATATATAAATTATGCTCAAAATATTTCTTTAGTCCTATTAAGATACAACTATATAAAGTATTTTCCAAGAAAATAATACAAAATATGATATGTCATGGCATTATCCTAAAATATTCAACAATAAAGACAATAAAATTATGTAATATAAATATTGCTAATTAAAAAGCCATCATAAAAATAAACATAATTTAAGATTACTAAATCATGCTAAAATAAGAGAGTATTAAATACATGATTAAATGCTAAAGAAAAAATAAAAAATAGGTTATGCATTTTTATCTAAATTATTGCAAAACAAAACATAGATATTCAATACATTCTCGTTCGTAATATTGAATTAAATATCTTTTGTTAGCATTAATATTGATTTGATTTTGGTTTGGGCTTTTGTTAGCACTATTTAATTTACTAATGTTAAAACTTATTGGAATATTCAAAAGTTCTAAGTCCAGCCTTGAAATAATACCTCAAAAAATAAAATTATGAAATCTTGAAATATTTATAAATTACATCAAAATAAGTATATTTATATATTAAATATATCTATAATTTCTATATATGTAATGTCGGGTTGGTTTGGTTTCGGTTTGACTTGCTTTAGTTAAAACCAAACCAAACCAATTATGGTCGGGTTTTTTTTCCAACACCAAACCAAATCAAACCAACTCATAGTCAGGTTTTTTTCCTCGGTTTGACTCGGATTATCGGGTTGGTGCGGTTTGTCGGTTTCCTTTGTACACCCCTACTCGTCACCATGCCTATACGTTGTACTTAACAATTACCACATAGAAAATAGGACTCGACTCCTAACCCTCAAGCTAAGATTAGACCAAACACTTACCTCGATTCCACGAACACAATTCACGTCTCAACTACCATTTTACCCCTTGATTCCACCACCAATTCGCTCGTATCTATCCACAAGTTACTTAATTACATCAATAAACGCTAAATAAATCAATTCTAATGCATGAGAATGAGTTTTCCAAAGTTTTACCCAAAAAGTCAAAAATTACCCTCGGGCTCACATGCTCAAACCCCGAGGTTCGAACCAAAACCCAATTTCCCATTGCCCCCTGAACCCAAATATATAATTTGTTTTGAAATTGGATCTCAAATCGAGGTCCAAATCTCCAATATTTGAAAAACCTAGGTTCTACCCAAAACACCCAATTTCCCCCATGAAAATCATTGATTTTGAGTTGAAATCATGTTAGAAGATGTTATGGATTGAAGAAAACTAGTTGAAAATGACTTACAATTGATTTGGAGAAGAAGATGCATTTGAAAAATCGCCCTAGAGTGTTTATATTTTGAGAGGATATGAAAATGGGTTAAAAATTCGTTTAAGTGTGATTTTACACGTCTCTGATGTCGCAATTGCGACCAGGGTTAGCAATTGCGAACCCTTCAAAAACTGGGACTTTCGCATTTGCGAACAAAATGTCGCATTTGCGGCCTCAGGCATTATAAGAAGACTTCGCATTTGCGAAGGGACCCTCGCATTTGCGAAGTTGGAATTGCAAAGAAATATCTCGCATTTGCAAGGAAAGGCAGGCCTGGGCTGGTTCGCATTTGCGACCAATCCCTCGTATTTGCGAGCTAGGCTTCGCAAATGCGAAGCCTACTGGCCTGATCACACCAGCAAAAAAACTGCAATTTTTCAAGTCCAAAATCCACCCGGTGGCCTATCCAAAACTCACCTGAGCCCTCGGGGCTCCAAACCAAATATGCACATCAACATAAAAATTATCATATGGACTCACTCGTGCATTCAAATCACTAAAATAACATCAACAACTATAAATTTAACATCAAAATCATGAAATTTCTCAAGAACTTTAAATTTTTCATTTTTTTAAAAATACAATCTGATTCTCGTCGTTTCAAGTCCGTTTCTTACCAAATTTTGACAGACTTATCTTAAATCACATATAAGACCTGTACTGGGCACCGGAACCAAAACACGGGCCCGATACCGTCAAGTTTTAATCATATTTCATTTTCACAGCTCATAAGTAATTTTAGAAAATAATTTTTAAAAAAAATTTATTTCTCGGGCTTGAGACATCACAATTTGATTCCGGCCAAACGTCCAAGTACCATATTTTCCTACGGATCCTCCAGGACTGTCAAATTACGTGTCCGGATCCGTTTATCCAAAATGTTGACCGAAGTCAACATAATTCATTTTAAAGTCAAAATTCATCATTTTCTACGGATTTTCACATATAGGCTTTTCGGTTACGTGCCCGGACTGCACATGCAAATCGAGGTGAGACAAAAGGAGTTTTTTAAGGCTTCAGAACGTAGAATTTACTTTTAAAATAAGTCACAATTATTTCTATTTTAATTCCAATACCCGATGCTACCCACAATCTGTCTACGGAGCCTCTAAATACAACTGAAGAGTAATATGAAAATGCCGGCAACAAGGCTCCGGCAATACCTCAAAATACAAAGTACATGATAAATAACGGTAAAGGGCCTCGAAATGAAGTGGGGCTCACCGAGTCAGGTTAAATGAAGATGCGTCACTAGGTGTGTCCACCACGGCCTGCTATGGAACCACCTACATTCATTTAAAACGTAACGCCCCTGGCAAAAGGAGCGTTAGTTCCATCGAATAGCACTAGTATATATAACTAAATACCATCTCAATAGAAAGAACTATCATACAAGAAAAAAGAAATCATAAACACCATCTCAATATAAAGAAGTGTCATACAAGAACAAAGAAATCATAAGGATTCAACAAACGCTTTAAACAATCCTCACATCATCAAATAAAAGGAACTACATAGCTTTCACGTAATTTCAATACCTCTAGGTTGGGGCATTTCAAAACTTTTCATCATCATTCACAATACCACCGCTTTATTGTGCAGAGTCCGATCACGGCCCGATCGGCTAAGCTGCCTCATTTGAGACATATACCCCAATCACTATTTCATTTTTACTTTTCGGGTTCAATATCAACACATTACCACCATGTGTATAGCATGGCGTCTGATGATGACCCGATCGTCTAAGCCGTCTTACCAAGACATTACCTCAATCACAATTTCATTCTCACTTTCCGATTTTAATATCAGCACAATACCACCATGTGTGTAGCATGACCTCCAATCATGGCTCGATCGGCTAAGACGTCTTACCAAGACGTTACCCTTTTCCATTAATCACCTCAGTTCAATTTTTGTTTCACATATATTAGTTCATCGTCGCTTGGAGCCCTAATTATCACATCATGCTTGGCACTAGGCCACATTTCATAATTCGAGCTCTTTTTCCCAAATTTCACATCAATATCAATTTCAACAATAAGCCATTCAATCCAAGATGTCAAGTACGTATGAGACGAATCATGAATCATGGGCATATATACTATTTCAGAAATCATACACCTCAAGTTCATTAGCAGTGGAACTTTAAACACAAAGGACTCTTCCAAAAAGGAGGGTACACCAAACCACAATAGAAACACACATCAAAGGCATAAACAAATAATTACACCAATTATTCTTGAATTACTCTTTTCCAATCACGACAATATTTCAACATCGAAGTATGTAACAACTCGGATCACATTGGATTTACTTATAAGGCAAAACATTATCTCGAACAGCCACTTATGGACATAAATTGTGTACAAAGCCTTTAGGGCACTTTATTATTGAAGTCGTTTATGGAAAGTAGAGTCAAGGCTCATTTTATAATATATTTCATATTTTCTCATATCATAGGGATCTCCAGGCACAATTATAACTCAAGATCTCGGCACGCTGGCCACGCTCTATTTCCCAAATTCATTTGATTTATTTCAAATATCTTTATATATAGAGGATTTCACATAGTTTGGCGTAACAATCTCAATTTAAACTCGACTTGAAATCTAGGCATTTTAGCACATAGTTCACATTCTTCACATATCCTCAAATTACCAAGAATAGCATATTGAGATTCACCTTTCACGTATACATAATTGCAACACCAATTCATGTAAAATAACAATCTATACATCAATCCAATTTTAGTCTTACAGCATTTTCACAAGCATCAACGAAGCTCAATTTCTAAAGAGAGGGAATTTTAGCCATATATACCTCAAAGAGCTTTTTCTTAAGTTTCTACAATCCACCAACACAGCTAGCAATAACAATCTATAAGGAGATAGCGGGAACCGATTAATAATTAGGAAGTGTACGCGGCAAAATCAGAAGACTTGATTTTTGCTATCAAGACAACTTTGGAAGCCTTCCCCGAGACCCCGAGGGTGGAAGGTCACGAAGAGTTCTCGGCCATAGGGCTCATCGAGGTCCGAATCCAAGGAAATATGGCCCGAGGTCAGGGTAAGAGAAGAGGTCTCGGAAGCACATGGCTACACCTAATAGGACCGGTCTATCTGTAGCCTACTGAGATGACGTGCGATAGGCCGTCCCATCTTTCTACTCTTGTAAATAATATATGCGTACTATACTGAGTCCCCTCTCCTATATAAAGGGGACTCGCCCCACCTTGTAAGGGGATGATGTTGCTCCACTTCTCCAATAAGCAATAATATCTCTCTCTCTCCTTTTCTTCTAAGTTATCAGTGTTCTTCGACCCCGAGGTCGCTCTAGCATTTTAATGTTCTTCGTTTCTTCTTCATAATTTAGTTCAAGATTGACGGTATAAAGCCTTATATCCTTACCTGCTAAACCCTTCTCGACTACCCTCAATAAGACCGAGATAGGCTCAAGCCCTAGACCCGAGGTACCTACTCGCTTGCTCTAAGCCTGGGAACATCTCCTTACTGGTTCGATTACCGCTTTGCCTAACTCGATCTTTACTATTTTGCTCCATGTTTTAGCACTAATCACCCTTACAAACTAGCTCAGGAATAGATCACGTATTTTTAGAATCTCATTTATAAATTTAATTATTGTTACCATTTTCACGGTAAACAGTTTGGCATCCACCGTAGGTCTAAAAATAATAGTGATTATTTTCTTGCTAGTTTCGTCACTCAAACGCACGTTATCTTTCACACTTTCTTGCCAAGATCTTTCTATTTCAGGTTAATGATCAGCTCGATAAGGGAAATCGTGGATGATAACCCCAAAAATTGCAAAGCAAATAAGATGGCCGTCCTAACGGCTGACGCGACGCCACAGGACCTCGATAATGCATCTAGATCGGTTCCAGCGGACGCGGATTCGTACGCTGCACAGTGGGGTAATGAAGTCTTGCACTTCAATGGCGATGCACAACATGCTAACCAACAGGAAACGCAAAAAAATCCCAGCCTCGGTAGAACGGAAATTTAACTTACGTATTATTTTTAAAATGTTATAGGAATAGCATGTGGCTATCTCTCAGCTACAAAGCCGCCCAGAGACTCTCGATGCGGCAGCACCCAAAATATTTCCTCGCTCCGAGCCAGTACTCGAGGTATAGGGCAACGACGAACCAACAACCTATCCTGCAATAGTGAGGATGCTGGAAGACATTATCGTAAATATCGACTCACGCTCGCGGAGACTCCTATAGCAACCGTCTCCCGAAGATACAATCCCGGACCCATTTTGCGGAAGTTGGAAACAACGAAATTCCCTGGGAGTGGCAGGACCCCAAGTCCTCACTAGTGCATCACCGCTGACGCACGCCCATCCAGGAACGGCAACCTCCAAAATGGAGAACTCGAGCCAGTCCCGATGAGGAGATTTGAAGAAATTCCCCCGGAAGAAACCACAACGTGGCATCATTGTTCGACATCTAATCTTGGGGACCTGCTCACCGTACTAGCGCAATTCGTGGAAGCACATGCCAACGCCATCAAAATAATGCCAAAAGGGCTCAATGCACCGAAGGCTGGGAGAAGAAGAAGAAATAAAATATCACGGGAAGCCGCACCTCACTCTCCGACAAGACGAACAAGACCGCTCCCGAACCCAAATAGTGGGGTGGCACGGGCCTTCTCCTAAAACCCAAACAAAGCATACCTGACAGCTCCGGAGCAACTCAAGCGAAGCTCAATCGAATATCTGATCGAGGCTTGGTCATATACCAACAACCAACACCAGAACCAAGTCAGAGCCGTGGACAACCCTCGAGAAACCCTCTCTGGATCGGCATATCCAGGCAGATCCCCAACAGAGAAGCCGACACTAAATGAATGGAGCCATCATCTATACGACACGAACGGAAGAAACGATCCGAGGTATAGCGCATCTCGCAATAACAAGGCAGTAGCCCGAAGATGACACCTTCGAGTAACCTCCGATGGTACCAAATTCAACAAGATGCAACCGGCAAGGAAACCTCGCCCGATGGAGCTCGACTTCAACGTTGCAGTTCCAAGCATAGTGGTCACCATAAGTGAAGCCTGGAACTATGGGTGGCTCGGATCTATTCAACCAAAACCCCTCCAAGGAAACCGTGGCCCACCATGAGAATCATGAAATGCTCGAAGTTATAGACCCAAGAGAGCAGCAACTACGCCATCCAACAAAGGTAATCACAAAGCATCTCCAAGCAAGCAAACCCAGATCCAGCTCCATGGACAAGGGGAAATTGAACAAAGTGGAGCCGGCAAGCTGCGGCATATCGTCACAATCGTTAAAGGATGGCGAAACCCCGCTAAGATCCGTAGAACGTAGAATGCAAGTGCCCGTCACCAGAAAGGGATGGTCCCAGGGAATAATCCCCAAGGACACCCTATCGCTCGAGGAAAAGGACGTCGAGACTCCACCTCGGCATCACATTAACGTATTGGTAATCCCTTCTTTCGTTCAAACTCATTTCAAATAAAGCATACATTTATGATTACAGGTGTATCGGCCAAAGTTATACCGATAATGTTGGGCCAAAGCCAATAGGATAACCCAGACCAACATCGCCCTCAGGCCGGACTGCCGGTATGTCCCCAATGGCGATTGCCACAATGACCAAATCACTCCCCCTATGTGGCCCACCCGAGCTTGGGCTAATACATCGAATGACGCAGGGCGCAGACGTTTTGTACAGACAACGGAGAATACATCGCCTAGGATGCAATTCCGACCCTACTCCTCCAAAGATGTGAAACCCTGTGACAGACGTAGATTCAAAGCATCTGGCTACAATCGGCAGGACGAGATTCCTCACCTTATGCCGCGTTGCCCCCAAAAGAGGTCAAAAGGTAAGGACAATCACGTCCTCGGCCAGGCCTGACCGGACGAGGAATACGACTGCTGCGGGGCCTACTCCCAGGAGCACAATATCCTTTTATCATTTCCTTTTCCTTTCTTGTTTCCAATATGTATGTAGCCAGCCAGCCGAGGCATTCAGTAGCTCTGGATCCCGCTCGAGGATCCGCGACCACCACGGGGCTACCGGGCATTCTTTCCTCGATCAGGTTTCTATCAGGAAGAAGGTTCCGCCAATGTGATTATTAGCAGAACTGCATGCCCCCAGGGAAGGGACCCGACAAGTCCATGATCTTTCTCTCTATTTTCCAATATGGAATCATACAAGCACATCAGATAATCAGGAAAGTCACACCCTTGTAGACCAGACTCACATCAACATGACAACATGTATTTACAACTTATATTTTTGCCAAGCAATAAAGAATATTTTCTAAGCATTCAACGCCTCGAAGAAAAATATTTTGGCTTATCCTCGAAGACTTAAACTATTCAGCATCCTCACGACCCCAAGGTCGGGGCTCTAGGCTCACGAAGCCCTCACGATATAGCTCCTGTAAAAGGCGATATTCAAGCCTAAACTGATCCGGTATATGCAATTTGACAACTTGCGCAACCCCAGGGTCGGAATTTCAAGCTCACTAAGCCTCCGGAAAATAGCTCCGAGCTCACAAGAAGCTGTCTTCAGGCAAACTCGATAAATCGAAGACTGTCTCCAATTGCCACACACTATAAAATCCAAAATTGTAAGACCCTAACTGGCAGTCTCGGCAAGACCAGATCTATTCTCCATAAATTGTAAGACTTCAATAGGAATGGCAAACTGTAAGACCTCAATAGGCATGGCAAACTTTAAGACCTCAACAGGCATGAAAAATCTCGCAGTTTAGGCTATACGTCGCATTTGTAAGAATCTCTAAAGGGCATACCCTCGGTGTAGACACCTAAAACTACTTCTGGGGATACAAAATGGCCCCGGCCAAACGCACATGACTCCGATCGAAATGGCTGCTACAGCCCAAAAAACGTGACTCGGGTACGCCCGACTGTTGCTAAAAAATCCTTCGAATCTACCTGGGAAAAAACCAGTTAAACACAGGCTCCCTCAACAGGCAAAAAATGAGTCCCGAACACGTCGTCTCCAAAATCGCAAAAGCATCGATTGACTCGACCTATGGGCTATGAACCTTCCTAGGTGCTCAAAACATCGCCAACTACGACTTGAAATCGAGTTTCTTTTAGAACTGACGACAGGTCAAGAAAAATAATCAATAAGACCTTAACGAGAGGAAACAAAGCCTATAAAAAGCCTCTGGGCCTCACATCAAACAGTCCATTGTCGCCGGCTACGCAAAGCCTCCAGGACTCACACCGAAAGGTCTCTACGACCATCAGTTTGAAAATTGACAACTTGAGGATTAAAGTGAGCTCGAATCGTAACCCGATTAGGAGACCAGATCCAAAATAGTAAAACTAAGCAAAGCCTCCGGGCCCCATATCAAAAGGTCTCTACGACCAAACAGCGTAAGTGCCATTGTCGCTGGCTAAGCATGCCTCCGGGCCACACACTAAAAGGTCTCAATGACCAAGTAACGCGAAAGGCCACCGTCACTGACCGAGAGATCAAATGAGATTCAAGGGTCGACGACAGCTCGAGTCGCAATGCGACTTGGAGACTAAACCCAAAAATCATAATACTCCCTAAAAAGTATGGCATTAATACCGCTTTCTCCAACCAAAACCTCCGGAAAGATCAAAGGGTCAGTTACAGCTTAAATCACAACGTGACTCTGAGACTGGACCCGAAAAATTGCCAAACACCCAAGGGCAGAGAATGAAAGTCATTATCACCAGCCCAAACCAGCTCGAAGGTAAAATAAGCTCGAGTCAGGATCCCGACTCGGAGATGAGCCCGACGGCAATTCAATCAAGATACGCCTAAAAGCACAGCCCAGACGATGCTATCAACGGTCGCGACAAATCTCCAAGCCGCGCGCCCACAAAATAACTTCGGTCCAGGAGCACAGATGGTCATCACCCTCTGCCCATGCAGGAGGGAAAAAGTCGGAATGCCAATATGAGTTCGAGCTGTAGCATGACTCAGGGACCAATTCCAAACCGGTCTATGCGATCAAGAGCAACGGCAGAAAAAAATGTACAAAAGGAATAATGCTTTAAGATTCTTCTTACATTACATACGACAAAAATATTCTCCACCTACATGCACGCCCTGCGCGCGCCATAAACCAAGTCACAAAATGGTAGGATCTCTATTTTGCGCAAATGGGCTACAACCCATCAAGATCTCATTCTGTAATGCCCACGAGGAGTTACCAAGAGTCACGCTCGTCCGCCCTTGCTTGAGCCAATTCCTCCGAGAAAGTAAAACCTCTCGCTCCAACTTCCTCGAGCACTTCTCTCCGGGATCGATAGCGAACATACTCCTCGATCCTCTTCTCATGATCAAGGGCTTGCCTCAACTCATATTGAGCGTCAGCAGCCTCCTTTATACAAATCGCCATCTCACGATCCACCCTGGTTCGGCTCAGCGCGCTTCCGCCCGAGCATCAATTATCTCGTCCCTGACCTTCGAGAGGTCAGACTCCAGTCTCTCGATCATATTTGCCTAAACCTTGGCGTTACTACGATATAAGTTGAGCTGGGCCTCGAAGGTAGGGATCTTGGCTGAGGCACTCATCTCCTCCAAGGCTTGAGCCCGCTCTTGGCCCCTTAGTTCCTCGCAGGCTGCCCTGACACTGTTCACATCACCTTTAAGGTACTCCAAGGCCTCTGCCTTTTTTTGCACCTGATACGGTGGGAGGAAATTAGCCCTAAAATCATAAAGAAGCGAAGAACGCACTATAGAAAATTACTTTATCCATCAAATAACTCTCATAGTTTGAGCTCCGATACGCCTCATATTGCCAATGCTGCAACTCAACCTCTTTCTCCTTTAAAAGAAGCCTAAGGGATTCTCCCTCATCCCGAACCCTCTGGAACCTAGCGTTTCGACGAAATAACTCGGTTTTAACCCTATCATAGGCCTGCGCGGGAAAAATTCAATAAGAGGAGGAAGACACGGGGTATGAGAGAATTACGCACGAACTCACCGCGAAGTGAAGATGGAAGGTTTTCTCCAAATCAGAACACACTCCTGATAGTACCACTCCTGCAACCCCAGAAGAATTGGCCATGGGCATGTCATGCTCACTCCAGGGAGCCGCTTGACGAGAAACAGGTGCCCCGGGGATAGCAGACTTGGGTAATGACCCGTCTTCAGAAACACGAGCCCGGCCAACGCCGCTAAAAGCTCATTCGCATGATGGGTCCCGGACCCTCTTGTTGCTACCGTCTCTCGGCTTGGAGGCCGACGACTCTATCTATCCTCCAGGAAAGCACTGCCTCACCCCGAGGAACCGCTTGATATCTACAAAAATAACGAAACCAGTGTAAATGAGACGGGAAAATGCCGCCTCGAGTACATATCGGTAGAAGAAAAGCAACATACGCACATACCTTGATGGTCCACTCCCCACCTGATACGAGACATAGCTCGCCACCTGCGTTTGTCGCAAGACGAATGGGTCACTAGCCTTCGAACCCAGCCGGGCAAATCATGAACTTGGCCCGACATGCAAGAAATTGCTGCAACAAAGGGAATAACACTGATTACTTGGCCTATTTTTTCCATGAAAAAAATCTGAAGGAACGACAAAGCGCCTCACTTACGTGAGTAATTCCACCCTTCGGGAACGGCAGAAACTCCACAGGAATGATATTGGTCATCCTAACTCTGACAAACCAACTGACCCACTCTCGATCTCCACCTTCATCATCATCAACAACGAAGGGTGTGGGCGAGCGGCCCCTCAAGGTTATTAGTCCTCAATGGTAGAAAGGCCGATACAGTCTAATGAGATGGTCGAGCGTGAATTCAAGTCCGGCTGTTTCCGCAAAGAATATCATCATCAACACGGTTCGCCAAAACGACGGATAAGTCTGTGCCAGGGTAACCCGATACTTCGAGCAAAAGTGAAGCACGACCTTATCGAGAGGTCCAAATGCGAAAGGTATAGGTACACGCTCAAGAACCCATCAGTAGAGTCCACAATGCCTTCACTTAGGGAAAACACCCACAGTGTCACCCCCTCGCTCCACCTGCAGTATCGCCTCGCCATATCCAGGTGTTCCTCTCTCATCAAGGACTCCGTCTCTAGAGCAAAGTCCTTTGACTCTCCAACACCGGGAATGGCATCCCCCACCCTTTGCCTTAACAATTCCAAAGTCGTCTCCATGATAAAAGAAGAACTAACAAAATACAACAAAGAAGCACAGACACTTTTCGCACATTAAAAGATAGGGAGCCCTATGTCGAAACGGAAAAATAGCTGCCCAAAAATAGTGAAGTCTCACAAAAGGGCCGAAGCCACCCCTCTTATATTAAAAGGCAGCGGCGAAGTCACCTACTATATGTAAGCTCCAAGAAGCCAATAGCCTCAATTCGGATCGACGAGCCAATGCCCGACCCAAGAAACATCCTCCAACAGATAACCAAGCTCGAGGATCCAACGTTTCACATTCGAAACCTCCATCCGCCAAGAAGCAGGGTCACAATGAGCTCCATAGCGCCGATGCCTGACGCGAGGCGTGTGCCCGGGATCGTAATTCTTTCTCCGGAGGAGCAAACCTGGGAAGCTCCAATCTTCAAAGCTCGACGAGGCCCCAAGGAAGCGCCCCACACATAGGCAAACTCCTCGAATTGAAGCCTACCTTACACTCTTTGAAAGCGTTATCCACATCAAATTCAACAAGACCCACCGAGGCATCCAAGAATGACCTTCATCCGGGGTATTGTTCCCGAAGGCTCCAAAATTTGATGCAAGATCTCCAAACAAACCAACAGGCCCCGACAGCTTGATCCTATCCGGTCGGTCCCTCATCAAGTCAAAGTATAACAAAAAAGAAAGCAGGAACGAACCTTTCCAATCAGCTAGAGACCAAAACAAGCTATCACGGCAAGCTACAATGGCCCATAAGCAAGAGAAGGCATTTGAAAATCCTAAAGGGCGTGAAAGCAAACAAGCACCAAAGGAGAAGCAGAAATCTGTCTCATGTGGCTCGAAAGGATCGTCTACACCCAGATCAATTAGGGCTCCGGGGTACCCGAAGACGACCTACATCCGGAGCAGTGCCCCCGGAGGCCCTGGAACTCAACACGCGATCTCTGAATAACTTGGGAGACTCTTACAAGCACCAATCCATCAGATCGACCAAAAGTTGTCACGAAGGACGACAATGGGACCGAAAAAGCTCATGTCGATCAGCGAGAAATCAAAGCAAGCACTCACTCCCAAATTAAAAATCAGCGATCAGCAACACAAAAAGATACATTCGAAGGGCCTCGAAAGGCATGAAAGCATACAGAAACAATGTAAGTTCGGAAGCAGAGGTCAGCAAAGTTCATTTCTCATTCATGAAGTTTTCAAGTACAAAGGCCCCCGAGGGGTCACAACGTTCAATTACAAAGCCCTGGAGGATCATCACATACAAAGTACAAAAGCCTACAGAGGGTTCCCAACACAGATATGACAAAATCCCTCTTTTGAGAAACGGTGCATAATCCCAATAGCCATCTACGCAAAGGTGAAACCAACTCTCCACCCATCGCTATCTCGAGCCAACGGAGGCAGCAGCGGCCTACACATCGATGACCACAGCAATATCGGAACAACATGTTTATGTTCCATAAAGGGAGGCCCCTGCAGAAGGTCTCGATGCAGCCTGGAAGAACTCCTCCAGGCGGCCTTGAGACGAAAAGCTTTTGTCACGACAATCCAAGGTGAAAGAAGATGATGGGAAGGAAAAAGCAAAGCATACCAACAAAAGTATTCAGATGAAATACGCAATGCCATGAAATGTCCTTATTTATAGGGAAAGAACGACACGGTCAACGATGCTCTGGAAGATGGACCGATGAAGGTAATTACTACTTCTTTGACAAAATGAACCAACGATAATACTTTTGCCTCGAGGAGCGGAAACGATAGGACATCGAACAAAGACCTACGAGATATGCCATCTGTCACAGAAGATTGCACCATGATTCGAATCACTAGCTTAATGTCGACAAAAGGTTATCGAAGAGTTAAGTGTCCGAATCATTTCCCATCACTTCGTCATGAGAAACGCGGAGACTATCTGTATGCGGCAAAATCAGAAGACTTGGTTTTTGCTATCAAGATAATTTTGGAAGCCTTCCCTGAGACCCCGAGGGTGGAAGTCCACGATCGAGTTCTCGAACTCAGGGCTTATCGAGCTCCGAATCGAAGGAAGCATGGCCCGAGGTCAGGGTAAGAGAAGAGGTCTCCGAAGCACATGGCTACACCTAACAGGGCCGGTCTATCTGTAGCATATTGAGATGATGTGCCATAGGTCATCCTATCTTTATACTCTTGTAAATAATATATGCATACTTTTCTGAGTCCCCTCTCCTATATAAAGGGGACTCACCCCACCTTCTAAGGGGCTGATGTTACTCCACTTCTCCAATAAGCAATAATATCTCTCTCTCTCTTTTTCTTCTAAGTTATCAGTGTTCTTCGACCCCGAAGTCGCACTAGCATTTAATTGTTCTTTGTTTGTTCTTCATCATTTAGTTCAAGATTAACGGTATAAAGCCTTTTTTATCTACATCCTTACCTGTTATCCCCTTCCCGACTACCCTCGATAAGATCGAGATAGGCTCAAGGCCTGGCCCCAAGGTCCCTACTGGCTTGGTCTAAGCCCGAGAACGTCCACTTACTGGTTTGATTACCGCTTTGGCTAACTCGATCTTTACTGTTTTACTCCATGTTTTAGCACTAATCACCCTTACAAACTAGCTCCGGAATAGATCATGTATTTTTAGAATTTCATTTATAAATTTAATTGTTGTTACCATTTTTACGGTAAACAGGAAGATTATCCATAGTGTAACTCTCTTAGGAATTTCATCAACCACCTAATATGTGAAGTAGTCTACAAGGTCTAAAAATATAAATTCCTTTCTCCCTCAACCAATTTTAACAGGAACTACCCAAATTAGTTCTTTAATATCACATACGACAACTTAGTCCCACATGCATGGCTTATTTCTAATCCCCTCAACATATTTGAACCCTTAACCTCTTGCATGAAATCTTGGAAGAAGGACTTACCTGAATAGAGGACAATCAAGTGGTTATCTTCCTTGATTCTTGAAAAATTGAGCAATATTTAGGTGATTATGAAGCTAGGAACCTTCTCTCTCTTTCTCTCTCTATTTGCTCTCAACTCTCTCTCTAAAATCAGTAGAAAGTTACCCCAAATAAAGCTCCAAAGCCTATATATTAAAATGGGGTCAGGTTATAAAATAGGAAAAATAAGCCTCCAAAATTGGGTCTGCGGTCGCATAATGGACCGCAAACAAGAATGCGGGTCGCAAAATGCATCGCGGAACTGGTGCCCAAAAATGGGCTACACTGGTCCAGTTTGCGACCAAATTTGTGGTTGCAGATGCGATCACAGAACTGACACAGGATCGCATTTTTCCAGCTTTTGGTAATTTGATCATAACTTTGTGTAGGAATTTCAAATGACGAACGGTTTGAAGAGTTGCAAACTAGAATCTAAGAACTTTCATATGATAGGTTGTTCGTCACATAAAACCTTATATGTATTTAGATATGCTCGTCCAAAATAGGGACTTGTGCGAACTCATTTAGAATCTAGCCTATTATGAAATTTTCCAATTTGACATAGACTTAGGCCTTTCCTTGAACCCCAAATTACTTACCATAAGACGTATACACTTATTTACCAAATCCAATTGATGTCCATCATGTTAATAGCATATAAAATATTATAATTAGGCTACCTAGCACCATGAAATTCTAAGTTACTTAGCGAAATTTTCCGAGGCCTTACATTCTCTCTCCCTTAGAATCATTCGTCCTCAAATGAGGAGTAGAGTCCGACCTAAACGCTTAACATAATATATATCTTTTCTCACAAACCGCAAGTCCCTAAATTTTGACTAATTCCTAAATTTTTTTTCCAGAAATTTCAGCAGAATCTCTTTTGTAACTAGGACTATCCACATGCTAAAGAATCACCAAACCCATCCTAACAACAAATCCACAATGAGACAAAGCACCACAATGTATATATCAACAATACTAATCTCACCATTACAAGCACTACATTATCATAAGGATACCTAGACATGAACTGCACATTTCTAAATCACAATACCTAGAAGGTACGTTTCAAGTCAAAACCAATTGCTATACAATCAAGAGAAAATACCTTATTTCCACAACACTCTCGGCCTTCAATGTGGCCTCTTATACTTATAGGCTTTGCCATAACACATTCACGGAAACAACCCCAACCTCCAAACTTATCTAACAAGGATGACAGCTAGATACCTCGCATAAGCTAACTATCCATTAACTTTACCTTCAATAATTTCTACCGGAATGATATACAAAGGATCTCCAACTACCTTCCTAGACATAGACATGTGAAAACACAAAATATATGGGAACAACTACGGGGAAGCTCCATCTCCCAGTGCGACCAAATGTGAAATACACTCATGCAACCTTCACTATCAACTCACATAACATCTTCAGGGGAAAATGTTGAGAATAACCTATTCACACTCTAAAACTCTAAATCTCTAGGAGAACACTCGCACTAAACCCTTGATGACCTTCAACAGTTACTCTAAGATGTGCCATCATAAACTGACAATAAAATTACCTATTCGAATATATGTGATCACACGGGGATGCTCCCTCTTTGACATGTTTGAACCATCAATACCTAATAGACTTAATACAATGAGGAACAACAGAATTCAAGATCGGGCCAGAATTATTCAGGAATCCATTAATATGCTGAGCAGAGTATTTCATGAGGTTATATGCTAAGAGTCACGAAGATTACTGCTAACAATACTGACATGGTTAATCATTGTGACGACATCAATTATCAGACAAATGAGGCATATGGGTAACTAGTACATTGGCAATAGGAATCGTTAAGGAGGAATATTCAAGTACGTGACCCAGTCGTCTCTTAGAGTGTAGGGAAAATCCATTTATCAAGAATGAGTATACTCTAGCACCTTGAATGCAATATGGGTTTTCAAATGCATGAAGTTGAATTACACCCCTAACGTTAACTGACACAAGGAACCTATGCCACAAGCCCATGAGGATGAAAAGAAGTTGAACACTTATGAGATTATCATATTTCAAACAGCTTAACCCTTCCTGATAATTGATCGTATATGAGATAACTAAAGATACAACAACTTGTCTTCTAAATATGTGCAAAAAATCTGAAGGCATCTAATCTCAACCTTTCATGAGTGAAACCACATAGCTAGGACATCTTAATATTGGGATGAAATCATATATTAGTTAAAGGGGTTCTAATGGTTAACATGATGCTCCAAGAAGAAAGACAACTAGTACTCCTATCTACCCAGGGAGGTGGAATGCCAAGGATAGCAAAACTCCCCGCACATAAAAATGACATAGTTAATGATTCTAGAAGTCGAGTGTGCAAGGACAACGGAACATAATGAGATAGTATAAAATAATAATGAAAGGTTTACAGATGTTCATAATGAGTTCTCCATAGATTTTGACTTGAGAAATACCCAGATGCTAATAAAAGAAAGAAAATCATGAGAAACAGGCGTTGTGTTATAATAACCCCCAATGGTGCGCTTGGTCTTGACGGAGGGCTTAGTAAGGGTCCTTATGAGAAAGGAAGTGTTACAATGACACATAGAAAGATATGTTCTTTTATAGTTATCGAACAAGTGTTGAGAAACTAGCACAATGAATCCACTAACTAAGAAACACAATTAACACGTGTTGTGGAGGTGTAAAGAGAAAACAAATATTTGTTATGAGCTGGACATGCTTCTACTATATTAACTCCCAACTGCAATACAAGACCACGTCATGGGCAACCACAATACTAGGAACAAAGTGAGCTACTTACTGTGGGATGTCCAAAGTGGACACGAAAGTTATACTAAGGTGGCGACACAAGATCTTCCTATGACAGAGATGTGAGGAACTCAATTTTCAGAGAGACATTATGCACACGATGACCATTTTGATTGACATGCACTCATATGATATGTTCTAAGGTATGCTCTTATGTTACTAGACAGTGAAAAGGTTTCATGATACTCGCAAGAGAGTGGAGTCACTATTCAAACCATATAAGCCATATACACTAGTGAGAAAAAGAGTGACTCGAGAAGGATCGCAACACTGGGATGCTTTATAATTTATACAAAATGATGTTAAATTTAAGATTTATAATATAAGTGGTTATTTGAATTATTTAATTCTTTAAAATCAATTTTAGTTAATTATTTATAGTAATGGTCGATTGACAACCTAACAAATAAGATTGTGGACATATTTTGATTAGTTAAAATAAAGTAATGATTTTAGTAAATTCATATACTTGTATCACTACCAGCTGACGCCAAAACATGTGGGCGATGCGACAAAAAAACAATACTTTTTGAATAGTTAGGAAGCAAAGTAGCTTTAAGGCTCTATAGGTATAACGCAATATCTTAAATCATTTAAATTACTATGATTAAAAATGTTATACTAGTGAAAGAACTCAGCAGTGTAAATCACTTGATGTACGTACGTAATTAAAAAGAAGAAGTCAAAAGTTTGACTCACACACAGATTTCCCAGGGATAAATAATAGATTTTTATCTCAATTTTTTTTATAAATGATGATAGTTATAAGGAGAACTGAATAAGATGTTTCATTCTCTTGTGGGGGACCGACTTTATTAAGTCGTCATTGAAACAGCACAGAGACCTTTGATATATAAAAACAAAGAAGTTAGGTACCTTATTTATTAATTGTTATAAATATGCATAGTAGGTTACCCAATATGCTATATATGTTTATAGATACACACAAATTAAAAGAAAATAGCACAAGAATAGAACTCTGAAATAGATATATGAGCTATTATATTTAGGTTATACATGGTGCCAAGATGTCAAAGAGGGATTTGCAGCTTTCCCACACCACCAAACATGAGAAAACAGTAGACATGAATTCTCTGAAATTATCGTCAAAAACTTCCTTATTTGGCATTATAAATATGCATGTGGATATTTAAAACGACCCAAAGTTCTTACATTTGGCTATTTAATTTGAGGTATAGCACAGCTACATAATGCACATAATATAGAACGTTTATTCTTTTTTTTTTCTTGTGTCTTTTGAACAAAAAAAGTTCAAACACAAAGAGAGATTTGGTATCTGAATTTTCATGGAATATTCTTATCTCGGATGATATTTCTTGAAGGCAAAAATATATATTTGATGTTTTTGACAAGTATGAATGTATAAACAAAGTTATTGCTTCTTATCCAACAACTAAGCTTAAATCTTTCAATGATTCCAGATATTGGAGAATTTAAAACTAGTGATCTTTTATTTAGAAATAGGTAAGTGATTATTTCATGATCGACCAGTGTCACAAATTAGTTGTTTGATTAATTGACAATATTTATAAAATCGATATGAAGAATTATGCTAGTAATTTAATTAAGCTATAACCGAAGAAACAAAACAGCAACATTCACTCAATTTAACTGATTAGTACTGGAATAAAAGGTAATATAAAAAAAATAAAAAGTAGTACTCCAACACAAGTACCATGTTGAAATCCTGTCACAATATATATATATATATATATTTTTTTTGTGAAGGTCAAATATTTGAGATGTAAGCATCACTTCAAAAGTTCTGTTTCTCCTCCATGAAGTTATACGAATATGTTTTTCCTCCATGTAATTATACGAATTTGTTTCTCCTCCATGTAATTTTACGAATCTATTTCTCCTCCACCTGGTTTTGCTTCCCCTCTTTTATCCTTGGAATAGATATGGATGGAATCCATCTAAAAGGAGAAAAAGGTTAAGGCAACAATTATGCATGTCTTATTCAAAGATGAAAGCAGAGAGGTTGAATGAGACATATACCTATTTTGAGACCGTGCATTAATCCCAAAACTTGGGGCATAGGATCTTAGACCTTTTATTTTTTTATTTTTTTAAATAAATCATGATTAAAATATAAAGTTATAGAGAAAAAAATTAAAATTCCTTAAAAATAC
Source organism: Nicotiana glauca (assembly GCA_026770625.1). Classification (NCBI taxonomy): domain Eukaryota; kingdom Viridiplantae; phylum Streptophyta; class Magnoliopsida; order Solanales; family Solanaceae; genus Nicotiana; species Nicotiana glauca. The sequence continues at coordinate 19,184 of MU699539.1, read as the reverse complement.
CATATAATGTAAAAAATACCTAGCTAAGAAAAATATAAGTTACGTTCAAACGTTAATCAAATTTTAGCAAAGGAAAATAATTTGTATGACAATGAGAAAAAGTATAGTGTGCATACGACAAAAGTTCCAATAATTAAAATATTGCCTCAAAACATATAGAGATTGCTTAGCTCGAAGCATAGGCGCATTCATGATTTAACAGGGGTATAACTATTTTGCTTAACTGGTGCACCAAAAGAATTTTAGTATTTTAAGGTGTCAAGTAACTTATATACTCGTATTTGAAGTATATATACATATATATATAAAAATTTTACCAAATTACAGAGCGAAATAACCCCTTAATATTATACATAGGTCCGCTTCCGGTTCGAGGGACAAGTTTCAATGAAATGGGAAACTAACTTTGCCTTTTAAACATTGATAGTTTTAGGCAATAATTGTATTATTATTATTATTATTTTCATTTTATGTCAGAGATTTTTCAGAAATTTCTGATTTAACGGATGGAATTTTCTATACGTAAAGTTATTGGTCTAAGATATCGGGCACTGAGAACTTGGGAGGGGGCCACATGTTGTTCAACTTTTAATGTAAAGAAACGTGGTAACTTGTTGTCCTAGGAAATATAGTTTTCTTTGGGAAACATGATAAGGTGGGAATAAGGCTCGTGCAGGATGGAGAAGAGCTACATATCCAACAAAAGGTCATATTCCAACGGTTCATCACCCTCCATTTGTCAGTTACTGATCTCTCTGTCAAATTATAAATTTTGTATATTTTTTTTACTATAAAATATAAATAATTTCTGGCGCAGGCTAAAAGTAAAAAAAAAAACCTATAAAATAAGATTCACCTGAAAATGCCGCTTAAGTTATCACTACTATAAATTCGGTCAAAATCATTCACGGCCGACTGAGCGACTTAGGTCTTTCTTTTCTGATCGAGTTCGATTTTTTTTTTTGCGCCAAAATGCGAGAAATTATTTTTGCTTCTCCAGAAGTTTATTTTTAAAAAATCGACCAACTTCGGTCGATTTTTTATTTAAAATAAATTAAAATTATTATTCAGATAACGACTGAAATAAAAGCCGGTCATTTTTCAAACTCAACCAATTTCGGTAAGCGACTTTATTTTTTTGACAAAGTCGATCGAAATCAGTTGGTTATTTTTATGCAAAATTACATTTAATCAATATAAACGAAAGTTTTAAACTAAAAGACACCAACAGCCTAGTGGTAGAATAATATTTTGCTACAGTACAGATCTCAATTCGATTTTAAGATGGAGCATTTTTTAATTACATAATTTAGAAAAACTGACTGAAATGGGTCAATTTTTACAATCGTCCTTTTTCTTTTGAATCGGGACCTAACAATTTTCGACCGCTACTAATCCATCGCTTTTTGGTCGGTTCTTGCCAATTACTGATCGATATCAGTCAATTTTTTGGTTGATTTTGGCTGAATTTCTAATAGTGCGTAAGGAGAGAAATGAATAATAATGTTTTTTTTTTTTGGTCAAAGAGTAATAATATTCATAACATACATTAGCTATAACTATTAGAGAAACCTAACTCTAAGCATATGTAGCCGTTGCAATTATTTATAGCCTTAAGCCTCAAATTATGCATAGGCAGATAGACTAACCAAATGGAGGCTTGATTTATGCATAGGCAGATAGACTAACCTAATAGCCTTTACTTAAAGTAGTAAAATAAAGCCAAACAGTCTACAAGTTGACAATTTCTTTGCATACTGCATTGACACAAATGCTAGAAAGGTAGCTGCTGGAAACAAATTTAAAAATTTCAGTTCAAATTATAATTTACATCCTTTGCATTATGTATTGACATAGACCGTAGATGCGATTAATTATTTCTGTAACTCCCCCTCTAGAAGATTTAAATATTTAATTAAACAATATGCATAATTGTTCACACTGTAAAGAAGCTGAAGCATAATAGAAAAGAGTCAGAAGACTACTAATTTAAAAAAAAAAATTACATGTCCGGTCTAAAACAGATATTTTATACCATTATATTATTAAGTAAACTACATCATGGATAACTTTCAGTGGCAAATTTAATATGGTAACTTAGATATTAATAATTTGCTTTAGCTAGTTAAATTATACTGATAATGTGAAATTTTCTTATATTAGAATATCTGAAAAGTAGATATATATACACGTGTGATATTTGACACAGAATTTGCAGGTGCAAAATAACAAATAGAAATAATTATTCGATCCCATCCAGGAATCCCATTATCGTTAACCATTTACAAGAACAAATTAAGGAGTAAGGACTCCTTTAAGAATATATATATATATATATATAT